>JABUQX010028928.1:67500-72500 GCA_015478945.1 Trachelipus rathkii
CGTAAAGGCAATTTAGAAATCCACATTCGAATCCACACGGGTGAAAAACGATTTAAGTGTTCCTACTGTGATAAAAGTTTTAATCGAAAAGTAATTTAAAAGTTCACCTTCTAACCCACACGGGTGAAAAAACATTCAAGTGTTCTTACTGTGATAAAGGTTTTAGTCATAAATCAGTTTTAGAAAGACATATTCGAATCCACACGGGTAAAAAACCATTTAAGTGTTCATACTGTGAAAAATGTTTTAGTCGTAAACATGATTTAAAAACCCATATTCGAATCCACACTGGTGAAAAGTCATTTAAGTGTTCTTGCTGTGATAAAAGTTTTAATCGTAAAGATATTTTAGAAACCCACATTCGAACCCACACAGGTGAAAAACCATTTAAGTGTTCCTATTGTGATAAAAGTTTTAATGAAAAAAGTAGTTTAACTAGACATGTTCGAACCCACACTGGTGAAAAGCCATTTAAGTGTTCTTGCTGTGATAAAAGTTTTAATTGTAAAGATATTTTAGAAACCCACATTCGAACCCACACAGGTGAAAAACCATTTAAGTGTTCTTTACTGTGATAAAAGTTTTAATGTAAAAAGTAATTTAAAAACCCATACATTCGGAATCCAACACAGCGTGAAAAAAAAACCTCAATTAAGGTCATACTGTGATAAAAAGTTTAATCAGACACGTAATTTAATTCGTCACATTCGAACCCACACAGGTAAAGCTTCAACTTGACAGAAAACATAAAAACATTTGAATCTTTATTAATTAAAGATTAGTGTTAAAAATGAACATTTATTGTTACGTCAGTCCTGAAATTATTTTAAAAATTATGATATTTATAATGGAACTGTATTTAGATTTAAGTAATACTTTATATTAGTAGTTGGTATGTATAGTAGTGGCATAGTAGGCTTAGGGAGACTTGGAAAAAAGGGCTTATCTAAGGATATAAAGAAAGAACTTCAGGTGTAAGTCATATTGTTATAGGTTAGATAGGTCTAGTTTTGTTTCTCTTTGTTTATGATGGCCGCGTCAAGTGAGATCCTGCTTGGTAAAGCAGGGTATTACGACAAGGTTATCAGGGTTAGTATGTAATTCTGTCATTTCAGATTGTGCAAGCAGTTCTCTTATTTGCATACTGGCGTTTCTATTTGCTTTTAACTCGTTAATTTAATAAAATTAATTGCCTGTCCTCATTCAGTGTTTCTATCCTTAGTATCTCGTATTGTAGTATTTCTTAGTCACTTTCAGGTATCAAGATCACTCTAGTTAGTTGTTGATGTCTCTCCAAAATGTTACACCTTTTACCAAAATATTCGTATTATATAAAACTCAAAATCAACCGAAATATCTTGAAATTATGGCTTTACTATAAAGCCGAGCTGTGGAAACGGTAATTGTTTTGGACCTGTACCCAAATACTCGACAGGTAAAATCGTCGTCATTTTTTAATAAAATTCTGTTGACCAGTTTTCTTAGTGTCGACGATTTGGCCATATGTAAAAAAAATTGTTGAACATCAATCTCTCCAGTTTGAATTTGGGTTTGCCAAGCACCGCACCAGAGTAAGCACATCACGCCTTTTTTTTTTTTTTTTTTTTTTTGTGTGTAGGTAATTATTAAATAATAATTTTATCTCTGTGTGTTGGGAGAAATAATTCCCACAACGTATTGTTCCCAGGACGTATTTCCTGCGTGTTGTAAGACATGACAAAAGGAACAGAAGGTAAGAAGTAGCTCTTTCGAAGCGATGGGATAACCCCCCCCCCCATTGGGCATTTGGGTTGTAGGGTAGATCCCATGACTCTACAGTGCCCAATGGTTCACCCCTTTAACGGTCATTCCAAATCACAAACAGACCACAAACACTAATATTACAATTACAGATAACGCCTTTTTCATATATCCCTGTGTGTGTGTGTGTGGTGAGAAGGCGACTAAAGGGACAATTGTGGTTTTGTTGTCTTCCCACTGCCACTTATCTCGACAGGAATGCTTATGGATGCCTCGGAACTGGTCGTGACCGCAGTAAACGACCTTGTATCTTTCCACAGTATTGTATGATTCGTTTGGATACATGGAATGTTAGAGGAGTAAAGAGGGGATGGATGTATTTAAAAAGGGTAAATTTGATTTTTTTTGTTGTAGCTAAAAAAAATAAAAGGAAGCGGTAAAGACGAGTGGTGTGAGTACTAGTTATAATGGTTAAATTTAAGTTTTAAAAAGGGGCGAGGTATGTTTGGTTGTAACATATGGTTCATCTGATGGTGACGTTGAGAGAGTGACACTGGAATAATCTGAATGATGTTTTGGGCGGGGTGAGAAGGAGCTCCAGCTTGATTTTGTTGGGCTACTTAAATGGTTGAATAGGTGGTTAAAAAAGGGATGGTATATCTGGTGCCTTTGGGGTTGCAGAAGAAAATGAGAATGGTAGGAAGGTGATTGATTTCTATGAGGAGAGAGGTATGTGTGTAAGTAATACATTCTTCAGTAACTAGAGTATTCATACCTATACGAGAAATGGGGTTGGTAGATATAGTTTCGAAGTAAAAAGTATGATTGATTCGAAGGAGATGAAACATGTGATGGACGTTAAATCATTGATGGGGTTTATTGGATGGAATTTTAATTTTTTTGCTAAAATTAATTAAAGGAAATAAAGAGAGGAAATGGGAAAATTAAGAGTGAAAAGTTAAGTGAACAAGGATATAAGGAAAAGTATGTGTGAGCACTTGTAAATAAATCGGTTGAATGTGAACAAGGTGAAACAACAAATCTTTCCGCAGATGAAATAAGCCTTTGTTAGTAGTGCAAGAGAAATATGTGAGGGTTTGCTAAGAAAGTCAATAAGGAGTGGTGAAATGAAGAGGCGATGCAAGCGGTCTAAAGTAAAATAAAGAAGCGTGGTTGAATGTGCTAAAAACCAATGATGAGGTTTCGGTAAAAATACCTGTGGGGAATATATGAAGAGTAAAAAAGGAAGAATAAAAGTTGCATACGTAGGAGGTAAAAAAAAGAGAAATTAACAGTTTGAAAGGAGGAGGAATGGGGATTTACAAGGGAATAGGAAGCTCATCTAGAAGGAAGTACGAAATGTTAAGGGAATTAAAGGGAATTTTCAGAGAATAATGAATAGGGATGGTACTTTGGTGACTGATGAATGGATGTGAGGAGAATGTGGAAGGAACACTTCAAAAATCTGCTTATCATTGTCAGTAATGAAGATGTGATAGTGAATGTATGTAGATTTTGTAGTTTGATGTTGCAAGAAGAATTAGGTAGATTGAGAAAGTTGAAGAATTGTAAATCTGCAGTTATAGATGGAATTACTGATTAAATGATCAATAATGAAGGCGAGATTGTAAATGACTGGATATGGTAGTTGTGTAGCAATGAATTTATGAAGGGTATAGTTCTGAAAGATTGGAGGAGAGTAGTAATGGTATCCTTATAAAAGAGCAAGGGGGATAAGGGGAAACTGTTGGAACTCTAGGGGTATTAGTTTATTGAGTGTAGTAGGTAAAATATATATAGGTATTTTGGTTGAAAGAATGCAAGTAACTGATTGGCGAAGGAAAATGTGCATTTAGTACAGGGTTTAATTCAGGGGGTGGCCCGGGGGGGAATTTCCCCCCCGGAAATCAAAATGTCCCCCCCGGAGATTTTTAAAATTTTATAAAAAAAAATATTATAGCAAAGTTGACTGACTATATAACTATTTAATTATCTATATATATAAATATAACTATTTAATTATCTCTCTCTCTCTCTCTCTCTCTCTCTATATATATATATATATATATATATAATATATATATATATATATATATATTATTATATATATATATAGTATATATTATATATATAATAGTATATATATATAGTATATATTATTATTTTATATATATATATATATTATATTATATATATTATATATATATATATATATATAATGATATTATATAATAATATATGATATATATTATATAATATATTATATATATTATATAATATATATATATATATATATAATATATAATATATATATATATATATATATATATTGAAAACGTTTTAAGTCTGGTGTTGTACTTTGATCGTACTAGGCCGGTTGGTGCATTTTGTAAGCTGTGCGAAGTTCTTTTAAAAAATGACATAGATGTGTGCTTCAAAAAACAGGTGCAGTTTTTATATCAGTGCCTTTTAATAATTTTAGAAAAGCTACCGGATGTTCAGGAAAACTGGAAAAACATTCAAAATCAGATAAGCACTGTAAGGCTATTTCAATGGAAAATGGCCAGATTTGCTTGTTTTAAGGCTCCTGTCATAACATCTATTGATTCACAGATGTGGAAAGTGAGAAAAAGTTGTTAACAGAGAAGCTTTTTAGCGTTATTTAGAAGCGATATTTTTTAGCAAAGAAGAAATACCTCATCCACCAGATACGAAGCATTAGTCGTAGGATTTAGGTAAAAAAGCAAACCTCTTGAGGATTGATTAAAACCCAAAGGGAGAGAGATCGACATCATAAGTAATTTTAACCGCCTCGGATATGCCTTTCTGTTGTGTGAATTCTTGCGACAAACAAGTGAATATTACTTAGTGGTAGTATTATTCACTCTGTAATGGCAGATTCGATCACGAACATAAAATATATCAATTGGAAATTGTCACTGTTAGTTTTGCTAATGTAGTCGTCCCAGCTCCAGTTTATGAAGTAAGAGAAAGGTTTTTATGTATGCTTGAATTAGAAATTTTTTTTTTTTTGGCTATGACTGATGCTTTAAAAAAACGAAAACTTTTTACTGAGAATTAGTATCTGAGTGTTTCTTTGTACGGTTCTGACGAATTTCTTAGTGGTAGTATAAAGGGGTGGGTGCGCGAATGATTTTCGGAAATGAAATTTAATGTGAATTCCTATATTCACTTTTAGAGCCCAGGTTTTTATCTGGCCTTACATCGCTAATTCCAGGAATATTTGTTTCCAATGATTT
>JABUQX010028929.1:0-10513 GCA_015478945.1 Trachelipus rathkii
TTGTTCTTCCATTCCATTCCATTCCATTCATTCCATTCCTTCCATTCCTCTCTCTCTCCTCCTCCTCTTTCTCCTCTCAGGGAATCTTATATATATATATATATATATATATATACTCTCACTATATATATATCTTATATATATATATATCTCTTTCTTTCATATATATATATATGATGTGTGTATGAAAGTGTATATTTATGTATTTATGTTTGTATGTATGTATGTTTATGTATGTGTATTTGTATATATTTTTTTTGTATCATATTTATTTGTATTAAAGCGCCCATTGACTCAGTAGTATAGCACTCGCCAAACAAAGCGAGGATCCCAGGTTCACAACTGGTCGGGTGGGAGAATGTGAACTCCATTCTCTCCTTGGGCTTCAGCTTCGTCCCTCTTGGACGTTAATTGAGAACAAACTCCCTCTAGATTATGGCACTTGCCCGTGAGCGTGCTGTTTATCTGTAATATATATATATATATATATATATATATATATATATATATATATATATATTCTCTCTCCACACATCTTTCTCCTCTCTCTCTCTATATATATATATATATATATATATATATATATATATATATATATATATATATATATATATATATATATATATATATATATATATATATATATATATATATATATATATATATATTTATATATATATATTTATATTACATAAAATTAAAATAGAATTTATTTATATGAGATATTTGGAGTTATCCATAATTTACAGTTTTCTTTAGATTATAATTGGTTTTATGGGTACCTTATTGTTTTCTTTAAATTCAGATATTAGAATTTGAATATATTAGTATTTTAATCTAATGTGCAGTAAGAACAAGTAAATGTTTATTTTAAATTTTTTTTTCAAAGGTGTTTTATTTGATTCTTAGATAGGAAAAAAAAAACAACTTAAAAAAATTAAATTCACGAATATGTATTGTATACCGTCTTGAAATTTCCTCTCCGCATTTTTGGAGAGGCACGAGCCGTTACCATTAATAATTAATTAAAAATAGGGTTATTCAATGGTGACGATGCTTACACTTTTCGTTTAAATTTTACATAATCTTTCATTTGTGTTATGTAATGTATTCTTTCAGATGACCTATTTTCACAAAAAAAAAAAAATTTTCATAACTTTGCGAAATTTGAGAAAATAGTTCGTTTCTATAATGGCATGTTTTAAAGCACGAGTACTTTTAATTAGGAGGTCGCCTCTGATATATATATATATATATATATATATATCTGCTCATATATATATATATATATATATATATATATATATATATATATATATATATGCCTTCACAACCATAGTCCAGCTTCGATCGGATGGGATGTAGAGGACGTAAGAAAGGGACTTTTTTTTGATCAGCTTTAAGATTTTGAGGCGAGATGACGCAATGACAGAAGGCGTTTCAGGGCTTAATGTGCGGTGCATGAGTTAAGTGTTCATCTTGAATGAGTCCTAGAAATTTGTCTTTTGTGAGTTACAGGAATGGGCCGAACCATATAAGGCTACTAGGTTCTAGCTGGAGGGAAGGTGGCAGTTCTTCTTTTCCCTTTTTTCTTAAAAAAAGTATTGCTGAGGTTTGGTGTATTTGAGAAATGGAAGCCATAGGAGTTACCCATTGTGAAATATTCTCCAATAGCTAGTTTAAGTTGCCGTTCAAGAAAGGCAGCCTGGTGATTATTATATGCCATAGCGCAAGGTCATGTATAGAGAAAATGTGACCGTTGTTGGGATACAGTAACGATGTCATTAAATCCGAGAGGAAATAATACGCGGACACTACCTGCAGAACCCCTTCATCAGTGCAAAGTGGCGTGACAGAACAGAAGAGCACATAACCTAGATGGATCTATTTGAACAGACAACATTTAAAGAAAGGGAGTTGTCCTCGGAAACCGAGCGAGTGGAGTTTAAGAAGAAGAACTAGTCGCACGTTGTGTTTTATAAGTTTTCAAAGGTCAAAAGACACCACGAACCATCCCACCAGTTGAGAAGCCATCCAATTTTAACAAGAGATCCGCGGTCGAACGATTTTTGCGGAAACCAAACTGAAATTTGAAAAAAAGCCTGGCGACTCTCCAGAACAGGGAGAAGGCGGCCTGAAACCATACTTTCTCCATTAATTTACAGGTATGACAGGTCAGCGAAATTGGTCTTTGGTTGTTCGCCAACCTCGGATCTTTACCAGACTTGGGGATAGAGATTACAAAAGCTGTAGTCCAAATAGATGGTAAAGAAGATTCAATTCAGATTCTATTCTACAGATCCAGCAAAAACGCTGATGCCGAGGGGTGAATATGACAGAGCATAATGTACGAAATCATGACTGGGCTCAAGACTATCTTTGCTATTTGGCAGTGCAGTTTGATACTCTACCAAGTAAAGACGGTTGCAGGCAGTCTTCCTGTTTCGCTTTTTGAGAAGTCTAGCAGTGCAGTGTGACAGAGCATAATGTAGGCGAAATCATGGACTGGGCTCGAGTGGCTAGCAAAACTATAAACTAATGGATCTGCAACAGCAGAAAGTGTAGAGATTGTGTCGGTTATATCAGGCCCATAACGGATGGAGAATGTGGGTGAGGGAGTTGTTTGGAGCGAGAGTATTTCTGTGCAACTTTTCACACTAAAGAAAGGGGAGTTGTGGAGTTGACAGTCAAATATAAGTTCGAAAAAATGGTTTGCGTGTTTGGCGATTAATTATTCGAGATCTCGCCGCAGCTGTTTTAAATAATCATGTTTGGGGTGGTATGAGTCCTTTTGTATTGCCTGTAGTTTCTTCTCTCGGTTAGCTTGTGCGCACTCTTGGGATTAACCAAGGAGTTGCCGAACGCCTACCTGCGGAGATTACGGAATGCAAGCTTCCGCTGCTGTGATGACAACTTGCTGGAAGAAGTGAAAGGCATCATTAATAGTCGAAAACTGCTTATTAAATGGAAAAAGTGAGATAGCTGTAGCCTGATAAAAAGGAGTCCACTCCGCTCAGCCACAGCGCCAGCTGGAGTTGGATTTTAACATTGGGCTCGGTACAAGCTCATTTAAAGCTATTGGGCAATAAACACTGCGGCATAAATAATCAAAGCGGGACCAGGTAAAACGATCCATAAAAGAATGGTAGCAAAAAGAAAAAAACAATACAGGAAGAATTGTGTGTATTTAAACGTTCATAGTTAGGGAGTCCTGTGTTAAGGCATCCCAGGGAAAAGGTTGTTAGAAGACCTACAAGGATCTTGGACTTAGACGAGATGAAAAAGTCGCCCCATAAGGGGTGGCGAAGGTTGAAATCTCCTAGTATAACAACCGGAGTAGGGAGCTGCTTAAAAAGATCAGCTAAGTCGACCTTAGTAAACTCACTACTCGGAGCCAAGTAGATCGAGCAGACAGTAAGGTCGATGGACAAATGAGTTCGTGCTGCCACTGCATGAAGTCTAGTTTGAAGAAGGACTGAAGAATAGGGAACAGATTTATAAATGAGTATTCCTGCACCCCCTTTATCAATGTCACCTCTTTCTATAGAGGTTAGCGATGATTTATATTCCAACAGTTGAAAGAAGTCGCGATGGCACAATCGAAGTTCCTGCAAACATATGCACTTTGGTGTGCATATGTTTATTAGCAGAACAAGCTCTTCAAAATTATTGAAGGAAGGTGGCCATGCTATGTTGTTATAAATATTATGAGGATGGTCTCTTTGAGACAATTGTCTCTATGTGGCTAGAGGTAATGTTGGAAGTGGGCTCAGATAGGAAGGAAAGACTAAGACGTGGGTCTCGACGAGGAAGAGCAACAAATCCTGGTAGTAAATAATAGTCATACAACAGAGATTTGGATTGTACCACCGCATTTGGGAAGGAGTTTTCAGTGGTATTTGGTGAAGGAGATTCGCCATGAATGCGATATAAATTGAGTTCAACCAATTCCATCTTATTTTGTGGATTTGGTTGGCCGTTGAAAGAGCAACCAAAATGTTCATGCTTAAGAATGGGATCGATATCAGTATCTACCAAGCAAGCAGATTCAGAAATGTGTGGGGGATATGAGGTTATTTCCATGGAATGGGAAAGGAAGGTGTCACCAGAAAAGTGCCATCTTTTTGAAAAGGTGTTGGGGTTGCGATATTGGGATCCGATATAAGATTCGTTGGGTTGGTAAAGTCTGATACTGGAGCTTTTGCCAGTAAGTCATCATGCGAGTGTTTTTGGGAGACTGGACAATTTGAGTCCTATTTTATACCGCCAACAGATCCAGAAAGCTTGGAGCGTTTGAGGTGTTTACGTTGAACTGCTTTCCATTCACCTCTCTCTGAAGCGCAGGACAGATTGGAAAGAGAGTGGGTCGTCACATCAAGCACTATATGGGAGCTATTATCCATTTCATCCACTAAGGCATAAAATCCTTTAAAGAGTGCTGAGATAGGAAATTTGGAAGAAGAGTTATAGGAGGATTCAGAGAGCTGGAATAATCTTGCAGACTATCAAAGGTCTTTGAGTACTCAGCAATTATGGGATGAGAAAACCGGGTGCTTTAAAAACTACGCTTGAAGCGTCTTTTTTGGGGGACGTGGATGGCCTAGTGGTTGGAGAGTCCGGTTATTGTTAACACTGCGACGAGGTGTCCAATGTTCGAATCCCGCTGATGGAGAGTAAAATCTCCTGTGACTCATTCATTTACAGGTTTGATTGCTTAGGTACAATCTATTGAAGTCATTGCTTTTGTCTTAGGAATAGATTTATGGCAAGGTCTCTTCTCTTCTAAGTTGCATTTTTTACACCTGTGGTCAATGTGTTTTGGTTTAGAAATTCGGATGCTTTGTATTTTAACGAATAATCTTTAGCTTGATTATTCTTTTCTTTGTGATTAGGAACATCTTTTTCGGGGTGATTCATTGTTGGTTAGTTGAAAACTAGTACTCGGGGTAGGGTTGTTAATGACATTTTGGACGGGAGATTGAATCAAGGGCTATTTTTGTACTATTTGAGAAGTCGGTAGTGTGGGCAATACAGGCAGGCTGGTTACAGTAACTGCCTGAGTTTCGCTGAGATTTGGAAGAGGAGCTCTACTGGGGTGGAGTTATGTCAGTGGATTAACAAGCGGAAGCAGAGGGGCTGCTGCAATTGTATAATAATATTGTCTTTGTCTTGTAGGATATTTTCCATTGAGATAGTGTATGGCATCTCTCCTGCTCAATTTTCGTATGGTACAGAACTCCAAAACCTCCTAAGTAGTTACCCTAACAGTTGAGAGACGACCAAAGGATGCCGCCGCTGCTCGTTCTTATCAGATAACTGATAAGGGATGCATGTTTACTGATAACGTAATGCGTTTGTTATCTTATTTCGTAATTATTTTTATTTTTTATTTTTATTTTATTTTTATTATTATTATTATTATTATTATTATTATTATTATTATTATTATTATTATTATTATTATTATTATTATTATTATTATTATTATTAATTATTATCTATTTTATTTATTATTTATTATTTATTTATTATTATTATTATTATTATTATTATTATTATTATTATTATTATTATTATTATTATTATTATTTATTTTCATTTTATGTTTATTTCTTTATTTGTATTATTGTTTATATATATTTTCTTCGTCAGCGTTAGCCTCGTTCCTGTAGCAGCCGTAGGTGCCATCGTAGCTGCTGCTGCAGCTGCCGCTGCAGCAACAGCAGCCACAGCCGCAGCCGCAGCCACAGTCGCAGCCTCGAGCGCCCGCTGACGCTGAGGTAGCGACGCGTCCGGTTCCAGATCAGTTATATACTATATATATACTATATATAATATATATATATATAATATATATATATATATATATAATATAATAATATATATATATATATATAAATATATTATATATATTATATAATATAATGTTAAATATTGCATAATAATCGAATTATATAAGATGTTAAAGAAAGAACATATATTGAGAAGGTAAAGAATTTAATGCCTTCTCTGGGATTGAACACCGCATGTTGCGCGTGAGGATCAATATGCCCGGTGCTATATGATTGGAGCCATCCTCCAACCCAAAAAAGTTGAATTCAAGACAAACAATTATAAAGCACCGAGTTCGTCAAGGGACATCAAACCAGGTGTCCACCTGTCCATCTCTCGTTTAATATTTTTACGATGTTAAATAATTGCATAATAATCGCAATATATATATATATACTTTATATATATAATATTATATTATATGAATATATATATATATATTATATATTATAATAAGTACTATATATATATAATATATATATATATCATATATATATATAATATAATATATATATTATATAATTATATATATTAATATAATTATTAGTATTATATAACTAGAATATTACGTGAATGATGAAACTCGGTATATATATTATCATTATCCACGTTGGTGAAGAGGTAAAATCACAAATACGCCCCCATATTAAATCTATTAATGTAAATTATTATTATTATTATAATTATAATTAATTATTATTTATTATTATTAAATATATTATTATTATTAGATATTTATATTATTTATTATTACTTTATAATTATCTTATTAATTATTATTAATTTGTATTATTATTATTATTATTCACTTTATTATTATTATTAAGTTAAGTGTACCATTATATTATATAGGTAATTATTACTCATTATTATTATTATTATTATTATTATTATTATTATTATTATTATTATTATTATTATTATTATTATTATTATTATTATTATTATTATTATTATTATTATTTTATTATTATTATATTATTATATTATTAATGAACTTGGTAACAAGTCTTCTTAGGATGTAAATCTTAGGTAGCAATCCGTGGTAAAATGACCGGAGGGCACCCAGTGGGGCGTTGTCGCTCCCAAAACCTGAAATAAATTGACATAGAAACGACGAAACTTGGTATACCCTTCTTAGGATGATATCTTAGGTTGTAACCGAGGTAAAATGACCGAGGAGGCCCCATTGGGGGGGGGGTCCTGACCCCCAAACCTGAAATATTGACGTAGAAGGATGAACCTTGTATACAGCCTCTTAGGATGTAATCTTAGGTGCAACCGTGGTAAAATGACCGAGAGCACCCCAGTGGGGGTTGTCGGCCCGCCAAACTGAAAATATTGACATAGAACAATGAAACTTGGTAATAGCAGCCTTCATCAGGATGTATGTTAGGTGCTAACCGAGGTAAAATACCGACAGGGGACCCCATTGGCCTGGTGCTGACCCCAAACCTAAGAAATATTCTGAAGTAAGAGTGATTGAAACTCGGTATAACAACCTTCTGAGGGAATGTATCTTAGATGTAGCCGGGGGTAAAATGACCGTAGGCGCCCCAGAGGGGGTGACTGGCCCCAAAACCTGAAATATTGACGTAGAACGAATGAAACTGGCTATACAGTCTTTTTATTAATTAAACAGAAAATGTAAAATGACACTAAGCCCCATGGATGATGGGGCTGTGCCCTCAAACTTTGAATACTGACATAGAACGATGAAATTTGCTATACACCTTTCTTAGGATGTATCTCTGTAGACGAGATGAAATGACCGAGAGCACCCCATGGGGGGATGCTAGCCCCCAAACCTAGAATATTGACATAGAACGACGAAACTTGCTATACAACCTTCTTATAATGTACAAACTATACAGAAGAGGTAAAATGACACTGCCCTAGATGATGGGGCTGTGTCTCAAAACCTTGAATATTGAAATAGAACGATGCAGATTTGAATATACAGCTTCTATAATGTGCATCATCGAAGAGGTAAAATCACACATCGCGTCCATAAATCTTGAATATTGACATACGAACGACTGAAATTTTGATATACCAGCCTTCTCTAAATGTAACTCGATACAAGAAGAGGTAAAATCACACTAAGCCCCAATTGAGTGATGGGGCTGTGCCCCAAAACCATATGAATATTAAATGAGGAACGTGAAATTTTATACAGCCTTTTATAATAGTAAACATCGATACAGAAGCGGAAAAAATCACACTAACCCTCTAGTGATGGGGCTGTGCCCAAAACCTTGAAATATTGACATAGAAAACGATTGAAATTTGTATACAGCCCCTTCTATAATGTACCTCGTGTAGAAGAGGTTAAAATGACACAACGACTCAATGAGTGAAAGCTTCAACCAGAAAAAACGGAAGATTCAAGATCAGGCTGAAATTTGATATCAGCCTTCTTATAATGTAACATCGATAACAGAAGAGGTAAAATCACCCTACGACCACCTAAGGTGATAGGGCTGTGCCCAAAACTTGGAATATTACATAGAACGATGAATTTGATATACACCTTCTTATAATGTACCCTCGTTGGTAGAAGAGGTAAAATGTAACACACGCCCAATGGGTGAAATGGGGCTGTGCCCAAAACTGTTGAAATATTGACACATAGGAGATTGATTTGGTATACAAAACCTTCATATAATGTATCCTTGATACAGAAGAGTTAAAATGATACTACGTCCTCATGATGGGGCTGTGAAATAAAATCTTGGAAGTGGTCATCTCATTCTCTTAATACAGCTTTCATATAAGGTGTTTTCGTTGTAGAAGAGGTAAAATAACACTACACCCGTCATGATGTTGGGCTGATGCCCAAAACTTGGAATTGATATAGAACTCATGAAAATCTTGGTATATACCAATTCCGTATAATGAACAATGTTGATGTCTTATATATGTTAATCGGATCTGTAGACTCCCGAATATGAAAAGGGTTGTAAGATCTCGTAAAATAAGATATATAACTAAGAATAATGTGAAGGATCGTTTTAATAAATATAGAATGAATAACATATAAATAATTGAAATTAAACAAAATAAATTATAAAAATTAAAGGACAAAGTATAGAACCCAACTAATAATAAAAAACTATAAAAAATCAAAAGTTAGAAAAAAAAAATTATTCTTTTTATGTTAATAACTTACAAATTTACAGTTTTTTACATACCCTAAACGGTAATCAGTAAATCAGTAAGTCATTAAATTAAACTACCATCCCCACCGCCCTCCCATAACACATCCCATGGATCTACAATTATTGATCTATTGATCTATTGAGTCAAGTCACATCTCGAGTATCATTATGGATAAACAGAACATACAAAAAATTAAGTTCTTTTTATCTACCTTGAATACATGCTTACGTAACAAAGTTTTTCACATCAGTAAAGCTAACTAACATAACCTGAACATAAGAATATAATGTAACGCAACGACAAACCTAAACAATCTTACGTACAAATTAACGTTACATTAACAAACTCCATGCATAACATCAGTAAGTAATAACATTGAGGCCCAGACGTAACTACTCACCTTGCAGGAAGTCGAACTAACGCTATTCGTTGTTTTTCGTCAGCATTGATACCGATAGTTGCTCTTCGGGAAATTTATCACATCCTTATCTAATTATACACTCACCAACGAATATACGCTAACGCATCAAAGACACACATACAATAAAGCTAACATATCATAAACTGAACTAAGAATATAATGTACAACAGCACACCTAACATACCAGAGAAATAAACAGCTAACATTAAACAAGGTCCATACTTAACAATGTATAAAGCTTAGCAATAGCGTAAAGAACTGTTGGTAAAGATTTTTAGTAATATTTCATTAGGAAGTTTGCTTTGTGTTTGTTTATTTTATTTTTATTTTTGTTAAAAAAATATTTAGTTTCATTTTTTAAATTTAAAAAAAAAAAATTCTTATTTATTTCTTTGAAACTTTTTTGTTTTTATTAAATTTTTATTTTTTTTACATACCCTAAAACAGTAAAATCAGTAAATCAGTAAATCAGTAAATCAAACCACCCCATCTGCCCCTCCCCATCCACCCGTGATCTATTGATCTATCGATCTAACTGATCGTATATTTTGTATAACATAACAAAAACTTTTATTTATTTTTTTTATTTCTTTAAAACTTTCCTGTTTTTTACTAATTTTTTATTATTATTATTCTTTTTAAGTTGTGTTTTACAACGTCTAAACCAGTAAATCAGTAAATTCAAACAGCGATCCCCTACCCCCCCCGACACCCATTCATCTTCCCTTCTACGATCTATTGATCTACTGACTCAAGTCATCATTTGTATAAACATACACAAAAACAAGACCTTTATACAATGATCAACGATATAATGCTGACATAACAAAGTTTATTTTTTACATCATAAAGCTATACATAGCATTATCTGAACTAAGAATATAATGTACAACAACAAACCTAAACACAGCTCAAACCCGAATAAACGGTTAAAATTAACAAATTTCCGTGTTTAAGTACGGAAATTTGTTAATTTTAACCGTTTGTTAATTTTAACCGTTTATTTATCAATAATCGACAGTAAGTAAGCTAAACACGCGTACAAAATGTAATTTTCATACCCAGGTTCTTCACGACATTCTGTTGTCCTTTGAATTT
>JABUQX010028930.1:0-22500 GCA_015478945.1 Trachelipus rathkii
CTCTTCACATAGACGCGATCAACGATCTGTTTCATAATGATAGTCTTGAACGATAAATCATGCAAATGTCCCAATAAAAGAAAATCCCTGATTGGAATGGCAATTTTGGCTTGATCAAAAACTTCAAGACGCATGAAGAGTATATGTTTGAGACAGAAAGAAACAAGAGAAATATAAATAAACTAGAAAGAAAAAAAAATGGTTACATTTAAAAAGTTGAAATGAGACACTAAAAGATACGCAAAAAATGTCATTGGTCTGAAGATTCAGTTGAATTACAGCACGTGAGAGTGAATGTGCTGAAAAATTCATTTTCCTTAAACAGAAAAAATGGAAGAATTGTATCACAATCAAAATAGAAACCAGTATCCTGAGTTGTGTAAAGATTAGAGAGGACAAATGTGAGCAATAGAAATGCATGTCTCATAGTTAATGCTGCCCCCAAGGACCTCAGACTTTTGTCACCAAAAACGTTGTTGATCCAAGTAATTTAACAACGCCCAAAGAAAAATACTGGAGAGCACAAACAGTCAAAGAGCAGACATTTCTGAACACAGATGATATGGTCTGCATGTTATGATGGTGAAAAATAGAATAAACAAGCTTGTCATACTGGCACGTTACGTAGAAAAGTTAGAGAAGAACATTTACATGCTAGTGTCATTTCCGATCATGTTACATCGATACTTACAGCCTAACTCAGGAAAGAATCTCGAGGATGTTATTTATGAAATTCTGGTGGTATTATTTGAACGAACAAGACTACAGAGACTTAAAAGCATATTTCGATGGAACTCCTTGATACGGTAACAAAGAATGAATAATCGACACTTTGAGTTACATCTTAAAAGACCACTTCAATGCTCATATGCATGTTGCATTATTAATAAACTGCCACTCTGGAAGTTTTATTTGAGTTGTTGGAGATGTTGATGGGAAGAAACTGGCCCATCGTCACATTTGAAGGACTATAACCAAACGCTCTCATTTTATTCTCCTCAGACCAAACCCAATCATACATTTTCAACAATTCCAGGACTCTGTACGTTGATGTTCCTGAAACAGTAACGAAAGATCTAAGCTGACCAGCTGTATTACTAAAAAATCTGTTTATTAATTCAAGTACAAAAAGCAGATCATAATAATATGCTGTATTTGAAAACTGCACAGCCGGGTGCTTTAAGCCATGCAGTGCTACTAAAGCTACAGACTGCTTCGATTTGTACGTTCAACACATCCGGAATCGCATGATCGAGCTTGTACTGTTCGATACTGAACTTCTATATGCCCCATATGGTTCTATATACGCTCCCATCCCTTCTGTCAAGATGGTGCAAGAATTTTCACCTTTATGTATCACATATCCAAAAACTTTGTCCTGAGATCAGAACATCATTTCTCCAGTGCTCCTAAACAAATCCTATTTTGTCATCCAGAAAAAAGCTTGTTGCTAGTTGCTTTGCAGACCTATGACGGGAATACAATAAGAAGATTCATTGTCAACCTAAATTCTTAAGCAAGAAAAGAAAATTTCTTAAACCACGTTTGCAAGTTCGCTGCTTTGATAAAGGCAGCCTTAAAACGTTCAATCTCAACGCCAACTTCCTACATGGAAACATGATAGACGGGGCATACTCCTATCACCCCATCCCCAACTCTTACTTGATATATTATTGATGACTATTTTGGTAATGAATCAACAAATTTCCCTACCAAAGTATCCGTGTCAATGTGTCGATGTTGAAAAGAAATGCTCAAGATTTTCCGCTGTTTCTAGTTAGGTCGATTGTCATACTCTCGACATGACTGCAATACTTACTAAACCAACAATTCTCGAATCCAAACATACCTTTCAGTACAGACAAAATCTGATCTCTAGAGATTTCTGTACGACGGGCAGCGTTGTTTAGACATGCTAAGAACTGTAAAGGATATTTAACCTCTATACCTTATATCTGGCTATTATATATATTTTTGTTTTTAAATAAAAATCATTTCAAGGTTAAGTTGGGGTATGAAAACAAATCTTGAAGAACTTTCTTTTACACATTTCAGTTTGCATCTGAAGTGAGCACCAAAATAAAATTGTTTCAAATCTGCACTACAACTTTTGTATGTTTCAAACCCAGCTAAATATAAATATATATATATATATAATATATTATATATATATATATATATATATATACTTACTAATATATATATATATATATAATAATTTATATTATATACTATATAAGATATAAGGCATAAAATCTTATTGTGACAGTAAAATTTTACGAAGTACATTGACAACAAGCTGCGGAGTCTGTTATTAAGATCGACTCTTGCGAGTTCGTTATGGAGCGTATTGATCCCACTATATACACTATACACAGATATATAATACTTACTATATATAATACATATAATATACTAAACTTATATATTATCATATATATATATCAATATACTTACTACCTTATATATATATATACTATCACAGCCATTAGGGCTCGAGCGCGAGGGAACAGATGGGGAGAGTTTTCCTCCTACCCCGTAGGATGGCGGAGAACCCGCGACACCCAACATACCAAAAGACGCGGGGTGGTCGCGAGCACCCTCAGAGGGGGAAATATCCTACCCTTTTCGTTCCCCGGCTCCCCTACAGACGTCTCCGACGCCATACCTTCGCTCGACTCTGCCCATCGGAGCGCGCTTCTACCCCTCTGACCGGTTACCCATAGGTATTTTAAACTCATTTATATTATTTTAAAAAAACAAAACTAATCGTCATAAGGTTTTACCCTAACAGATCGAATCATCCTCTCTCAGCTCATGTATCGCAAGACTCTACGGATTCCTCATTACTACTCTGCGTCTCTATACAATCCCGCGAAATCGGACCCACAGTATCAATAGTGATACGAACTCTATTTCCACTGTCCACAATCCGCCCATACGCTCAGCGTTGCTTAAAACATATACCCCCCCATCTTGCTTCTTTCCCGTCGGCCTCCGGCCCCCACTATATGGGCGTGTTCGCTGTCGTTATTCAAGATCCACTTATAAACTTTTCACAAAAACTACTCTATATACTACTCTTCCATTTGTCTGTACTCTTATACTCACTCTGTGCCCCCGAAACCTTACATCATCTATCCCTTGCATTATTACAGTACTTATATACAGCGACTATTACCATACCGGACTACTTCATTTATACTATAACTTATATATATATAATCGTACTATATATGTAGTATAAATATCTATATAATATCCAATTCGCCTCTATTTCGCTAGTACTACCTAGAACTATCTTCTGCGCCCTCTGACATGTTGATTCATAGCCATTGGAACAATACACACTATAAATATGTTTTACCGACGACTATGACATAGATGCCACTTTATCTACGTATTATTTTCAGTATATTTTAAAAAAAAAAATTACTATCTTTAACATCAATCTCACTCTCTCTCTCTCTTTCCTACTATAACGACTATATATTCATATATATATGTATATTTATTAATTACTATCATATATATTACTCACTACATATCTTCGACGTATATAATAATATATACTATATACATACCTATATAATATATATATATATACTAATATAGGCTGTAGACAGGGGCCCGTCAGGGGTTCCAAACCCTTCCAGAAATTTTATTTAAGCGATCAAATATTTTTGATATCTATTCTCTTAATATAATAATTAATATAATAATAAAAATAAGTATAAATAAATATATAATAATAATTAATAGAGAATAATAAAATATAATAATAATAAAAATAAGTAATAATAATTAATAATAATAATAATAATAATAAATAATAATAAATAATTAAATGAATATTGAAAAGTATTTAATTTTTGGAATTGAGAAGACATGTTTGTGCGCGTAACGATTTCTTAAAATAAAAGTTATTTTCATAATGTATAAAATATTTAACCAGGGACTTAAATTAAGGTTTCCAAGTTGCAGAGGATACAAATTAGCTCACCTCAGCTTAAGGGAAATTAAATTTTGATTTGGGCGGATCGTCTTAATAAATAGTCTGAAAAGATAAGGAGAAGGCTGTAACCGTCTGATCTTGATACTAGCAAGGTCATTCCTTCTCAACTCAATCTTCTCTCCTATAAACCAGGTTCAATCTTGCTGTTATCTCACATTCAGGCTAGAGACATGGCGTATCGGGAGCTTTAATTTCTCCCTTTCCAATCACTCTCGCAATTTTCAATTCACTAGAAAGAACATCGTTGCAGTACTCTTCACGCAGCAAAAGCGGGCTTTCTCAAACGAAAGTCGGTCTTAACTTTCCTTGGTTTCTTCCTACTTGACAAATCTCTGTCTTGCCCAAAAACATCTCTTATAACTTCTGTAAATATTCTCCTCCTATTCACTGTATCTGTTGCTAATTCTAAAACTGAAAAGGCAATCTCTTCGGCCTTCCTATTCTTCCACTAACTAACACCCTAGACAGTTCTCGACATATCCTTCCTCTCCTTCTTCCTCTCATCCGTCCTATCTCATTTCTGTGCACTTACATTTGATCGGCTGCATAGGCCGAAAATCTGTGAAGAGCATTAAACTCCCCAAGCTTTGAAGGCAGTGGTGCTTCCGTGCTAATCCCCTCTCCCTCGTTCAACTAATACTCTCTTTGTCACCAATACTAGCACATTCCCTCAGGTTGTGACAGCTCCACATGCTCCAACCCATTCAGAAAAAAAGTGAAGCGCTCTGATCCTCTAACTATCGCGTTATAAGCTTCTAACTTGTATTCTATCTAATATCTTTGAAACACTTCTCAACTCAGAACTTCTTAGATTATCTGAACAACTCATTCCACTTCTTCCGAATAGCCGTACCCTCTCAGCGCTCGAGTTCCTTCTAGGCGATTATACTTTCCTTTTAACGTATTTATGCGTTTTTCCGACATAGATAACTATGGGAGCACTTGCTGTTGCTTGACATATCCCAAGCATTCTGACCAGTATGCACGCGTCACTGCTCTCAAAGCTCACCCTCCTTTGGGTTTCCTCATTTACTTTGCTTTACATACGTAACAAGCTAGTTTAAATCTTTTAAAATATCGGCTGCCACTGTGATGGGCGAACTCTTCTTCTCTTTATCTTGTCAATAGTGGTCGTTCCTCGGGTTCTGCTTATCTCCTACTTTATCTCCTACTTTCACTTACTGCCAACATTACAGTAGGTGAATTTGTTGAACTAACTGCATATACTCCTGATGACTCAACCCTTATTCTTCAACTCATTTCAGTCCTGTTCCTTTACTTCTTAGAACTGTCTCTTTCTCTAATATTCCTATTAGACAAGATACAATTCCGGAGGGGTCGTCTCAAGCTTGTAAATTTAATTCTTATAAAAACCCAACTTCTGAAAATCTCCTTCTCTAAAAAGCTTTTTTAACCTTTCCTAATCTCTTTCTGACCGCGTTTCTCCTCAGTCTTCCTTGTTGACAATATAACATCCGTTGCCTTAAACAACAAACAAAAAACATGTCTTGAAACCTCATGTCACAAACGGTTGCTAGGCGGCCTCAAAGAAACTGGATTCTTCTTCTTCAGGTTGCAAGAATTTTTCTTCCCTTCTCAGTTGCCCAGCTAACAAGGTCTCATCCGCCTATGTATGAGATACTGTTCTTTCATATCTTGGCCTGGGAGAGCTCTGCTTCCAACCCGCTTCTGGATAGCGTCCACAGCACACGCCCACAAGGCTTTATACAACTGTTCTTTATGCTCTTATCGCTCATTCTCATAGGCACCCAGGCAGCCAAGTGCTCAGACAGCGCCAGACCTTTCACTCTCTCGCGTACCCACCTCTTACGACCCCTCGTACGCACAAGCGCATGTGCTCTATCTGTGCTTAATCCTCTTTTCCTCTCGGTGCTTCCTCCTTCCCGCCACCATTCTCTCCGGAATTTCATCCCATCCTCTCCGCCTCCCTCCTCTCTCCTGCGAATTTAACCTCCCTCCCTCCTCCCCACTCTCCCCGTCGCATCCTCTCTCACCCTCTCCTCCTTTGCGACCTTCTCTCAGCCTTACTACAACCCCCCTCCCCTGAATCTGCTTCCTGCACTGTGAGTGTACCTGCACAAACTGTAAAAAAATAATCCCTCTTGTGGCAGATGTGGAGCAAAGTGAAACTAAATTCTCTACTCACCCCATCCCAAAATACATCATTCACGATTAATCCAGAAAATGCACTCTTCCAAAACTCTCCTCTGACCCTATGTCTCCACTTTTCTCATCCACCACTTAAATTTTTCAGAATTCTACACTCCACACACCCAATCTAATACGTCTACCCATAGCTCATCTACCACAAGTCCCCTCATCAAGCTCCTCACCTCCTCTCTCACCCCCTCTCACTCTTTCTCACACCAAAACACGCATTCACCCCACCACCACTCATTTTCACCTTTCCTTCACTCTTGCTCCCGCTAGCAACATCAAAGTTGCCCCTCCTTCTACATAATCCACTCACCTCAACATATCATTCCTCTAACATTCCATGTATCCATACGATTCAGACATTTTCGCCAAAACTGACGCAATGACACGGCGATCACGACCCTCTCTGAGCCATGCTTGCATTCTGGCAAAAGATAATTGTATGGCAGCACACCCACCCTACCAACCATCACTTAGTTGAGCAACTTTTCTTCCCCCCACACATACGGATATTATGGATAGATGTCTGTAAGATGTGTTATAAGAGGGTCTGGATATGAAGTCTGTGTATATATATGTGAAAAAAGATGTGTCGCTAAGAGTCTGGAGATAGCTTGGATATGAAACGTCAGACAGAAAGGCGAAACCATTCAGGCACTGAATTCATACATACCTTAATCAAAATGGTATATATATATATATTATATAACTATACTACTATATATATATATATATCATATATATAATATATAACTTATATATAAATTGAGTTTTAATATTATCGTCAAAAATTCTTAATTGTTTCATCACTAATTGCAACACACCTCGCAAAATTGCCACGGATGCATGATTGATGACGATTTAAAACAAAAAATATGCCGATTTTGCCGAGACGAATGACGATTAATCGTCCCAGCACTAATACTATATAATATAATATATAATATACTTATATAATATATATTATTATATATATTACTATATATATAATCTATATATATACCTTATACTATCACTATATATAATAGATATATATATTATATACATTATATATATAATATTACAGGTTATTATATATATATATCCTATAATATATAATTATAATTAATATTATATAGTAATTAAATATAATAATATATATATATACTATAATATATTATATATATATATATATATATAGTATATATATATATATATAGACTTAAATAAATCACCTGGAACCAGTTTGACTATATATAATAATATATACATATATATATATATAATATAATATATACTATTATAATTAATATATAATATAATATATATCATATATAATTAATATATTATACTATATATACTATATATAATACTATATATTATATATTATACAATATAATATATATATATATATATAGCCTGTACTGCTGTAATATATATATATATATATATATATATAATTATATATATAATATATCATATATATATATATATACTAACATATACTTATATATATATAATTTATAATATATATACTAATATATTTATTATACTCTTCATTAGCTTCCACTGGGCCTTCATAGTTATATTATATATGTATATATTATATATCAATATATCATATATTAATATATATATAATATATATATCTATATATTATAATATAATATAATAATTATAATATATTAACTATATACTTATAATATAATAACTATATATATATAGCCCGTACTTGTTAGGATCATATACTATATATATATATATATATATATATTAATATAATTATATATATATATATATATATATATAAATATAATATTATAAATTTATTTTTAACAACTATTTAAATATCCATAAAAATAAATATATTTGTATATAATAATATATATAATAATTATTTGTACATAATCATCTATTGATTTCTCAAAAATGTGGGAATGGATATGTTTTCATAGCGTCATATGGGGAAGTGTTTGATTGCTTTATTGCTTCATTGCTGCTCCAGTTAACTTCGACCGGGAATTTTCTATTTCATTACGTTTTCTGCCATTTTTAATTTAAGAAAATAATAAAGATTTTATTATCATTATTATAGTATTTTATTCACTAGTATTAATTTTTTCTAAGTTCTTTCATTGTTATTATTTGATTTTCGATTTTTATTATAATTCAATACGATTTTTTAATTAAAAAAAAACTCCCGAACCGCGAGCTTGCAGCGGGCACCGCTCCATTGCGTTCGGGACGTGGTTCCGTTATCCGCCGACCTAAGTTAGCGCGATGCATCCTCAAGTTACGCTTATCGCATCGATATTAGCCAGGGGGGCAGAAATGCCCCAGCCCCCGGATATTCAAATACATACACAACACTGATATCTATCAAAATTAACGCCTTTTCTTGACTTATTTGTCAATTGAGTTATCGCTGTGAGTTAACTCTCACGAATCATACCCATATCGCTATCAAAATTTAAACTGAATAAACACTAGCACCACTACCGCTACTGCCTAAGCGCCTACTCATCTTTTTAAATGAAGATCCACGGCACTCACAACGTTTGAACTGAAGCACATAAATAATAATGTTCTAAAATTCTTTTCAACTTCTTTTAAATTAATCTAATATTACATCTTTTCAAAACTCAGCACCTTACTAACATCGCTATATTATAACCCTCCAAATCAAAAGAAATTCACCGTCCTACCATCTTATTATCTAGCTGACTTCGTTTCCTGGAGTCAAGCATTCCATTATAAATAGCGCAGCCTAGCTAATACAGTTATATGAGCAAGAATCAGTAAATATTTTACTCACTAATACACTTTAGCCACGTATAAGCTAACATATAATATATAGATATATCTATAGCCCCTACACTTCTAACCTCTATGTAACACCTCTAAGCGATTATATATATATCATTATATACTATATAATATATATATATATATATATATATATATATTACATAATACTTAATATATATATATATAAAAATTAGTATTTTGTGACTAATTAATTTGACTTTCTTTATATTTATACTTACGCACAAATTTTTTTACCAAATTTTTTATTTCTTGCAACAAAATTTACGTACACTGTCTATAATATCGATTCCATGAAATTAGTAAAAAATCGATTATAAAAAAAATCAATATCACTGTATCGATAATCTGAAACGCATTTCAAGTTGATTTATTATCCCTACACGAACGGAAAAACGCGAATTGTTATGATTTCAGAGCTTTAATATTAATTGACTTCTTAGTGAACCTAATTGTAACTTCAAAAGTAAATCAAATCGTAAAAATCCCAACTTCAATAATTTTTTAAAACCATTTTGAGAAATGAAATGTCTTATATAATTTTAAATTACTATGTACGTGAACTGGAGTCACCAAATACTAGACAATTACCACATATATATTATATATAATAAATATATATATTTATTTAATATATATATATATATATAAGTATATTATATATATAATATAATATATATATATATATATATATACTATATATATATATATAGCTATATATATTGATACCCAAACTATCCAACATGCATTACATACCCAAACCATCCACATCATTAATAACTAAGTTATTTCAACACATGCAGTCTAACATTAATAACTACCATACTGTAGACTAAAAACTCACAATTTGCTCATCTAAAATTGTGAATGCACCGATACCCATGGATCGTATCGATGTACTCGGCTCGAATTTTTGAGTACAGTTCGGAATTTTGTAAAGTAGTAGTATCGGAAATCGCTATCAGCAAAATTTTTGCGATACCTTTAACCGATACCACACATTTTGCGTCTTTAAATTAATATATATAATACTATATTATATATATATATATATAGAATATATACTATATAAATATATATATATAATATATATATATATATATATATAAATATATATATATAGTATATTTAAGCTATATATATATATCCATATATTCATAACTATAGATATTTTATATATACATATATACTATTAATATAAGACAGGGTTCAAAACTTTTGGAAAGTAATCAGGAACGGTCATGCGGGACGCGAAAATATTGCATCGATGTGTCCATAGAATAAAAAATTTTGTCATGGTTCGTGAAAAGTTCCAGCGAAAAACGTTTTTAAAGATATATGAAAAATCTTTATTAAATATCCAAAAAAAAAGTATCACCGGTGAAATTTTTAAAATACTTTTTTTCAAAAAACATTATGAAAGAATGACCAAATACTAAGCCTTTCTTATTTTGATAATTTTTTTTCATTGACTGTTATTACATTGTGGAATAATGACGTGTATTTGATAATGTTGAGATGAAAAGTTAAGCGGCGCATAAGGAATTAATGACATTCTCCATAAAATTTCAACATAAAATGCTGCTTTCATTTCATAATTTAAGCTTCATAATGTTTAGCTTTTATATCTTCCTTACTTCCTTTTCTATGAAAAGTTTCAGAGAATTAAACTTTATTTATCAATTATATCACTTATATTTTCTTCTAAAAATTATAAAAATTTGTTTTATCTGTTTTGCTTTTTAGGGGATTTATACTTTTCGCATGGTAATTTGACGAAGATTATAAGGGGTGATTTTTGTGCCTGTATTAATATGTGTTAAGATATTTATTATTATTTATAATTAAAATGATTCAAAAAACAAAAAAACATAACTTTAACGACCAGTGTTGTTGGACGTCAACTGAACCCACAGTTCTATTCAGTGTGTTGGGTATAAGACCTGATAGTTCCAAGGTCATACACCTGTTAAACACTTATTGTCTAAAACAAGAACTTTTGATCTATCTAAAATGGACGGTCCAAAGTCCAAGTCATTCACATGTCAAGAGGGTAAATTCATTTTGAATTAATCAAATCAGCAGCAGACCAGGCACACAGACCAACCGATATCATGAAAAACTTTTCGCTTACACTTCTCTAATAATACAAATATTAGTGAAAGTGTGTATGCACTAAAAATTATTGCCATATTCCACAATCTTCTAATCATTATACAAACCGATCTGTAATATAACCCTGATGTTCTATAATCAACCATATACCAAAACCGCTTATCAATCCGTATTCATCTTCTTCTTGCATTAAGATGATGTCTCACAGATCTGATAATCACTATGGGCATTAAATTGACGCAGACTGATATAAATGTTTCTTTAATACTCATCGTGCAGAATATAGACGGAAACATTTTAAATTAAATGTTCCAGATAGCTGCACAACTACCGGCCCTGGGTATTCTTCAAATATTAAATGGGACCGATGTAATATTGTAAATATAGTGATCATTAACCATTTGACTTGCTCCCTATTTTTCTAGAAAGCCAAAGAAAGCACAATATACACGTCTACTTTGCAGATTAAGCTCATTCTACCTTGAATATTAAAATTCCAAAATCATTTTGTCCGTATGGTGATTGTTTCTTTCTTAAGAACCATGAATCTAGCTTTTCTTCATATAGTACACCTGATGATAATCAATGTGTTACTGCTGGAATTGTAGGACAAATTTATTATAAGTAAATTACAGGACTGATAATTTGGCGCAGGAAATGCTTGACAGTGGCATAGGAGTTTTTCTACTAAAATTCAGCAATTTTAAGTGGAGAATCTGAAGAACCATAAGTCATGATTATCCCTAAGAACAGTGCACTATGCATAAGATTTATGAAACAGTTTATTCATAACAGTTCCTATCACTCAAAAAAATGTTCACAAAAGATGGGCACTGTCCTATTCGGCATATGGAAAACATCTTCCAACAAAAGAAAAAAAAAGAAAATTTTCAACAGATCCATAAACTTGAAGAGAGAGAGAAATGATGTTAACAACTTCGACAGAGAAGACGCTATAAAATCAAAAATTCAGATCCTTGAGAAAGAAAAAGTTAACCTAAATCCTCCCATTTAGAACTTTATAATGTCGGATCACAGTGACTTTATCACCTATGCTATTAATGTACAGCTTTAAATATTATTTTCATTTTTCGTAAAATAAATAAAACTGTTACTTTTGGAAAAAATAAAAAAAAAAAGTGCGTGGACGCTATGGGGAAGGTATAGATCGTATTACTAAAAAAAAAAATCAATTTTTTTTACACATTCATTCCATGATGCTATATGAACAATTTAAAGTAAATTTCCATTTTAATGTATGAACTGAGTAATAGGCTGCACAATAATGTTTAATAAATATTTTATTACGTTCCCAAAATAATACGAACATCAGCTCGTCCAGGAAAATTCTAATGCGAACTATTGCCCAAGGGAATGTCAGGCGATTCAAAATTCTCAAAAATTATCATGTGAACTCTTTGTTTATAAAAGACCCCGATTTCATGCATCTGGCCTTTACTTTTATTTTTATAAACAATTCGACACGATACTTTAATAAGAAGCACGGTAACGTTTTGGAAAATAAACAGAAATAAAAAAAATAACAAATGATTTATATTACAAATAAGCATCCAACATTGTGATGGAGTTTAATCGCATGGAAGAAATAGATTAAGCTGATTTTATGCAATAAAACATTCACCCATTCAGGACCCAAAGACCGATATCTGCCCTCTTGATTGACATTTTTCCTAAGGAAACGCTGCGTACTTAAATTCATCTTAGCACGAGAAATAGCCAAACTTTCCAGAATTAAGAAAATTCCTTACTGTTTGTGACCTGTCGCAGCATCTTATTGCGAATTTCCGGTACAGTTTGACAAAAACGATGTGAAACTCAAGCATTTGAAATTCAGATGTATTATCAATACGTTTATCAAAAAATGAAAAAGCGACTAATATATATATATATATATTATAAACGTATATATATATATATATATAATATATATATATATATAGATATATATCATATTTTTATTATATTACTTATATTGCATATACTAGCCTACCTATATACTATATATACTATTATATTTTATATATATATATAATATATAGGCCAATATTGCTATAAGAGTAAAAGTATTGTATCGGTATCCAGGGAAAAATCATTTTTGGTATCATTAGCAAGTAGAAAGATTTAGAGTTATCATTGGCAATGGGTCATCAAATCTCCCCTCCAGTGTTTTCCCGTACCATCCGCCATCCGTACCGTCGCAAAAAACTTCGTCGCATCACTTGCATCCCTCCTGCCCTTTTCTTCTCCTCTATCCCGTATCAGAACCGAACAATTCTTCCCCCCGCTGTTCCCCCGTCATGCTCACGCTTCCCCTGCAACCACCTAATCTAACCTATTATTACTTATAACCAACCATCCACAATCTACCTATATATAATTAGATAATATAGTATCAATATATATTCCACTATGATATCAATCTTTATGTACTGTTTTTCTTCTTAATTCTCCACAACCAAACATGCTCTCATGGCAAATTCCACCCAAAGCACCCTAGAGCTTGTTAAATTTTCAGTTATATCTAAAATCCCTTATCTAGTGTATTGGCTTTGTCAAAAAATGATATCTGATACCAAACCATCCACATGCCCTTCAATAACTAAGTTCATTGATGTGTGTGCATTACATTTCCAGTAAACCTTTTTAATAACTTACTGAACTAAAACCAGCCATTTCGTAATCGCTAAACATGATACTCATATTGATTACCACAAACCCATCCATTATCACCTATCCACACCCTTTCTTAAATATTGCCATCGAGTCACACCTCAACAACTGTCCTGGCAAAACCATTCAAAATTTAACACTCTATTCATTACTGAATGCATGCTTCTGCTATTATCAAGATGACATGTCTTCTTCCTTCTTAATTTTCTTACTGCCCCCTGATCATACCCATCCCTATTGCCATCTACTCACTGAAAGATATCCGTATTGTCTCTGTTATTATCAATGTCATGTAAAAAATTTCTTAACTGTATCATGTCCCCTCTGAGAGCAATCGACCTGTCTACCCGAAAACATTTCTCCTTAACTCTTCAGACCTCTCTCACTATGCTGCTACCCTCAAACCCAGAAATCTAAGTCTTTCTTTAGTTGCACTCTCCCTAGCATATCTAAATCTTTCTTTAAATTAAGGGCCCAAACTTGGTCACAATACTCTATTATTGGCCCCCCCAACATAGCTCAAATATATAGTCTAACTTCAATATTTCCTTGCTCTTTAAATCAAACATTGCGTTTTATTATGCCCAGCATCTTATTAGCTTTATTCCTTCCTTCCAAACACTGATAGCTACTTTCAAAATTACTGACTCTATCAATCACACCTAATATTGTTCTTGTAGTCCACAGAAACTCAGCCAATCCCCCCATTTCATATAGTAGTTAAAACTTTTAATTTTGAGATTAGAAACCTACGTGAAAAACCTTACATTATATTACTATTAAAATTCATTCTGCCAACTTATCCTGACCCACCAAGAGAGTTTATCAAGGATCATTTGATTCCTTTCATGCATCCCTTCACTATGCCTAAAACTGAGGTGACCAACTTTATCAGTTATCAACACAGCAAACTTAGAAACTCTGCCATTTTACATCCCTGGTGCTAAAATCAGTTTATTATATATATGAGAACAACAGCTATGCCCCCAGCAGCAAGAACCCTTTGGTGACACCACTTCTTCACTAATTTCCCAAACTACGAATAGATTTAATGCCCATATAGTTGTTACACTGTTTTCTATCTCCACACACCACTCTTAATCCAACCATTACCCCCCACCTCACCATTACACATCCTATTGCAAATACTCTTCTTTCCACTCAGCCCTATATGTTCTGGGAAACCCTTATCAAAAAAGCTTTGCTAAGTCTAACAAAACCTATATAATATCAAACTGGATCTTCACGTCATGACTAGTTCACACGGTATATGATCCATAAAAATTCTAAAAAGGTTGTTACATGACCTTACCCTTTCTGAAACCGTGCTGGGAGTCATACAATAAATACCTTGTTATCTTCTAAATATTTCTCTATAATGACCTTTCAGTAAACTTTCCAAGAGACCCATTTTATCAACTCAGAGATGTATTGGCTAAAACTGGCCGTACGATGTCGGAAAACCTTCTCCTTTAGGTAACTCCATGATAAAATGTGAGAAAAGCTTAAATCTGGCGACCTTGCATCCACATCATGTCTTCCCTTAAAAAGATCAAAGTCCTTGTGACCTTTTCCTTTGGGGATACCATATGCAGAGAACTGTCTACCAATGCGCCTATCTCCACCCCATTTCTATACCAATCAGGGTCCTGTCAGCATAATTACTTGAGAATCAATATGGATTATAATAACGTTAACAATCTATATACGTCAAATATAAAGTTCTGTAAGTCTTTATATTGTTAACATGTCTATACTCAAGAAATTAGCTTCTTCCAAAACCCTATGCTATCTAATCTCATTCCTCAGTAAACACTGAAGCAAAAAAAGCATTGAAAATGTTGCCCAACCCCTTATCTGAACTTACTATATTTCCAATCTCCAAATTCAAATTGATTCCTTACTTGTCCATGATTCTTACTTTTGAACTTTATAGAAAGCTTCAAAAACCTTCTTCATCGGTCCTTAGTACTGATTCTACCTTTGCTAAATAATTTCTTGCCTTTTCTTATTGATCGAGTGCTGGATTTAAGTTTGTTTACTATTTTTCCCAATATATAATTTTCACTAAATCATCTCCCCTATACCATACCTAGATATTATTTTATACATCACGATGCAATATTCAATCGTAAGATTTATACATTTCATATCTCTCATATATTTTTCCACCAAAACAGTTTTCTACACTTCAGCCCACTCCTAATTGCGTTTATTTTTTAAAATATATATACCACCATTACCTGATACTGAATTATTCATTACAAATTAGCATTACGTACAAAATGTCCCACAACTATAACAACAGTTTTGTCCTTTATAAACACTCTTCCATCCCCTCAGTTATCAGGTAATTATTGTGTAAAATCGACACCATTTCGGAAATTTAAGATGCTTGCTAACTTAAATTAACTTGCCAATTTGGGCCCATATATCGCACATTCATTAAATCTAATATTATATTAATATGGTCACTTCAAGTCCTAAATTAACTCAATCCTAACTCTACCTCATCTCACCATACTTTCACTTCATGTCTTAATTAAAATATAAGTCTTAATAGAGAAATAAATCTAATGCAAATCAACACTGAGGCATCATTGGCTCAAAAACGTTATCTTCTAGTAACACATTATGAATGCAGAACCACCTAATGGATCCAATTCAGACAAGAAATCCCCAATGACATGCCACGAAAATTAAAATTCACCATTAGACTATCAACCTTTTTCTTCTACTGGAGCATCGCTGCTTCTCCAATTTCTCTTCACAAAATTTCCATGTAGTCTAATTATTAGAGACCTATCGTCTGGCCACGAGTATAATAACATGCCCCCCATAATTATCCTATCATGATTTATCTCTGACATAAGTATTACTCATCCCCACACTGATTCCCCAATATCATGATATAAACTTTAAAGCTGCATTAATTTACCCAGACATAAACTGCCTTTAACATACAAAGTGCCCACCACCAACCCACCTTCTTGCCTCCCCTATGCCTCGGAAAATAAAGTGATATTCATGCATCCTGATCATATTTCTGAAAGGAGTTCCATATAATCTGCATTTACCAGCCCTTCAGTTACTCGCACAATAATTGATCTAGGATTCTGATTTACTGGAAAAACTAATACAGCCTCATCATTTCTTTATCTCTAAAGCATATCGAGCATTTGATACATCGAAATGCTGTATATTTATTTTTATACATCTATACACTATTGAAAGCCTCGCTGTAACAACCACTAGTTTTATTTATATCACCACTATTACCACTACCATTGCTATTATTCGTATCCACATATAGGCAATCCACCCCCACTATTTATCCTAGTTCTTCTGCCTAACAATCTCCAACTGTAACTGAAAGGGCCCCCACACAACCCTTATATGACTCAGACGTGAGAACTCACATCTGCTGCCTAAAAGATATTTGCCAGAAATTCTCCAACACAAATCCAACAACACTATTTTCCCTGAAACACAACTAATTTCCCTAACCCTCTTCATCTTACAACCATAACCACACTTAACTTCCCACATTATATCCTGACCTGCCACCTAACCTACGTAAGGGTAAAACATCCCCAGAAATCATGCACCTTCTCCACTAGCTTTCATCTTCTGAATCCACCTCCTATAATCTGCTTATTAATTCTTCTGACCTTCTATTGTCCTATATCATTTGTACCCAACGATGCAGACAATCACATTTGCAATTCAACATTGGTTCAGAATCAATCTCTCCTATCTACTAACCAACTATATCACTCACTCGGCACTGATAAGACATACTCTCAATCGTTTTCTTTTTATCTCTTATTTGGAAAGTCACTTATCTAGGCTATACTATCATCATGTTCATAAATATATGTCATTCCTTTAGTAAAATAAAACACCTACCACTTGGCACTCTCTTATCCACTCTCCCCATCTGAAGACAGCTTAATTCCTGTTTACTTGCAGGTCAACAAGCAGCGTAGATCTAACTTTCGAGATCCTTCATCTTATTAAATATATATCTTCATAATTTCTACAAACTCTTATATTTCATCTGCACACACTATGATCAAATTACTTTATCTCTTTTTAATGTGTAGATATTCTCTCTTTTCTTTCAGCAATTCAAGAATATTAGAGTCTCTCTCTGCTCTATTTTCATCAGAATGCAAATCGACTATTATGTCACCTTTATTTTGTGATCATTTCCTTGTTCATCGCCACTGGTTGATTCCAAGTGAAAATTAATAGTTTCCTTTCTAGATGTTCAGTGAAGGTTCTTTAAAGTTTTTTCGATGACTCTTCCTATTCAACTGCAATTTCTTTAGTCGTTTTTGAAAGGCTTTTAACAGCACCGGCTTTACTATTGCCATATTGAGGGAAATAGATTTTCCACGATTCTGGGATGTACTATAAGTAGCTCGAGTGGCTGGAGTATGAAGATGACTGTAACCCCTGAAGGCAGCGTCCCTGGGAAGAGAACCACGGTTTCGTTGAAGGGAAAAAAATTTAATATAATCTGTTTAAACATGTCTTGATTTATTTTAGGATGTTTTGATTTATTTTAGCAGGTTTTGATTTAGCTATCCCAGTTTTGAAATAATTTAGCATATAATGATTTATTTTGACTTTTAATTTTAGTATGATTTGATTTATGTTAGCATGTTTTAATTTATTTTAGCATGTTTTGATTTACCTTTTTTGGCTGAATTTTGAATGTTTTAAATTAAACTTTCATTCCCAATTTAATGAAACAAATAATCAGTACTCCTTCGTGTACTATTAATGATATTTATAACAATTTATGTTGTTGAACGCCTCTTGCTATAGATGTTATCAGTTCATTCGTTTCACATAAATGAATGCCGTTAAACACTAGGTTGATATTAAGGGTAATTAAAGTGACCGTAATCCAAGTAGGAATGGGAAAGTAAAAATAGATGGAGAGAGGAACCAGCTACCAAGTAGGGTGAAAGCCAGGAAGCACAAATTTAAGTTCAAACAAAAATATAAATTACATCTATAAGTCATTGGAAGGTGGGAACGATCGTTACTCCTTTACATGTCTCCGTTACTAACAGAACTAGTTTTTTTTTCAGTAACGAGTAACGGGACTCGTTAGTTTTCTTCATGTAAACGCTCGCGATTAGAGTGTGCCGTTATTTTTTCTCACGTTATTTTTATGTCGATATAACATTTGCATCGACTTTCTTTGAATGTTGATTGCCAATTGACCACCCCGATCTAGCTAAACAAATCCTTTTTATTATATATATATATATATAGTATATATTATATATACTATAGTTATATTAATATTATAGAGTATTATAGGTATAGTATAATATATAATTATATATTATTATAATATATATATATTTATATAGTATATATATATAGTATATAAAATATATATATATATATATATATAATATAGTATATAATATATATATATATATGAATATAATATATATATTATATATTATTATTAATAATATATATATCATATATCATATATATATATTATAGTATATATATATTAAGGATATAAGAGGGGATTGTGCATATGAATAATGAATAGGGAGTGGTGCGTTTTCGTAACTGATGGAATGATTTAATAAAGTGTGTGGAAACTTCGAAATTGCATAACATTGCGTAAAAAGAGGTGATAGGTGAAATGATTTGTGGTTTGATGGTGAAAGTAATGGTATGTTGTCGGGCATAGGGATCATTAGTAAGGTGGAGGGAGGTAATGTGTTAGAGCGGAGAAAGTTGAAGAATTGATAAATCTGCAGGTATGCTAAAATTAGCCGATGAATATGATAAGAGCGGAGCGAGATTGGTGATTGGATTGGATTTGGGATAGTTTTTTACCAAAAAATAGTTTATGGAGAGCATAGTTTCGGAGGATTGGAGAGAGCAGTAATAGTACCAGCTTATATAAGGGTAATTTGTAGGAATTATAGTGGGGATATATAGTTTTATTGGTGTTAGAGTCTTCTGTAATGGAATCAAAAGTATAGTGATCGATGAGTAAAGCTTTGTAGAGAATATTATGTGGTTTGAAAGTGGATGTTTTAATATTAATATGCGTGAGGGAGTAGGTTATTCAATTTCGTATTTATGGATGGGGATATGAATAGAATTAGGAGGTGGGATAGGGCTAGGGGAGTGGTGTTAGAAATTCAGGCGTTGTTTCAAAATTTTCCGATCGACTCCACCCTCTCAAATTACGACACGGGACTCCGACTCATCTCCTAAAATTCCTGACTCTCCGACTCGGCTCCACTCTCGGTTAGAATGTGGAAAAGGGAAGAGAGTGGAGGATGCCTTACATATTATTATTAGTCGGATGATTTGGTATGTGTGGCGAATTGAAGAGAGTTTGGAGAGGATTGGTAGAGAGATTTGGAGGGTGTGTAAAAGAATGGTTTGAAGTAAACGTAGATAAGAGTAAAGGTTATGGTTGTTGAATGATGGAGAGTCCTCGTGTGAAGTTAATGCTAGATGGTGAGCAGCTGGAACAAGTATTCGTGGTTTAAATTTTTAGGTATAGCATGTTGGAGTGTAAAGGAACGGGATGAGTGCTCAGTGTAGTAGGAAAGTTGTGAATGGCAGGAAGGTGGGCAGTACAATTTAAATCATTGGTGGATGAAAAGGGACTAAGTCTTGAATGGCTAGGTTTTACATGAGGGTTAGCTTTTAAATAGATAATGATAATGTGTGAAAATTTAATATACACATAACACCATTAAATTGCTAAAGATACCGTAATTAATGTCATATTTAAAAGCTAGAAGTAACGAAGTAATGGAGTAACGGCACTCGTTACTTGTCCTTGTCAAAGAACGGAAATATACGATACCGCAACTCACCTTTTTCCGAGTAACGTAGTACGATAACGGAACTCTTTTTTGAGTAAGATGCTCCACCTCTGTCTATATGCATAATGTGGGTTGGAAGGAGTGAAGAGTAGGCATAAACACAAAAATCATCTGTAATGGAAATGTTGAAGCAAGAGTTTGGGAGAAAATTTCAGCTCCATATAAAAAAATAAGAAATAGGTGAAAGTCCGTACAAGGAAGTAAGAGAATATAGAATGAAAAAAAACTGAATGCAAGTTTAGAGTGAAGGTTTTTAGCAAAAATGTCAGAAAGAGGGTTAGGAGAGAGATCCAGAAGAGTACACTTTCGGCAGAGAGAATAGAGCTTCTAGTATGGGGGAAATATGATTGATTCCGGATGTCTTGGGATGTACTATAAGTAGCTCGAATTACTTGGACGTATGATGATGATTGTAACCCTGGAAGGATACAGTCAGTGGGAGAGAACAAACACGGTTCCGTTGAAGGGACAAAAAAATATTAATATACGCTCTATGTAGTAGATGATTAGGTCGGTTAACGAACTCTGCATTTCCCCGAAGCAGTTCGTTTTGAGGAAGTAAGAAGTAGATGACGTAGTTTGGAACATGGTGAATAATAATAAACGGAAGGCGAGAACCGTGTTTCTGCGTGAAGAAGTGAAGTTCTTGAATAGGACAGTCCAAAAATGCTAAAGGATGTTTGAAGCAACCCAAGGTGATAGGAAATAATTAACAGTGTTGGAAGCTAGAAAAGATCCAGTGATGTTAGGTTTTCATCCCCAGAACAATCAAGGAATGGCAAGTAGGCAGAGTAAGGGAGCGACAAGTAAAGACAAGGTTATTGTGGATAAAAGAATTCAACTGTTGGAGGAAAGCAACTGCTGCAGTGAATAATACAATCGACTAAAGAAAGGAGAGAGGAATCAGCTGAAATATATTTGCTAATTTCAAGTTTAGATATGGCAAAAATTATAGGATTCTCGAAGTAGAGGTTATGGAAGTAAATAACAAAAATGAGATTAAATTTAGATTGACAAGCCTTAGAAATATATATAAAAGATTACGAACCTCAAATTAGTAAACGATACCAATAATCTGATAGCTGTCTTATGTTTCACTACAGCTGGACTTTACTGATAATTGGGGCTAAAAGACAGTAGGAGGATAAGAGTAGGTTTTTGCTTGGAGAGCTTTAAACTGGGGTAGATGGTTATGAATATGGGGCGAGGTTTAGGAGTAGTGGCATGAGTATTTACAAAAATTATAAAAAATAAAAATAAAATCATATGTTGCAGGCGGAGGAGCGAGACCCCAATTTCTGAGGCTCTACATACATAGAGTGGCTGATGGTGATGAAAAGCAGATTGGGGGAGCTTCTCGAAGCGAACGTACATGCCTGCTTACTATTTAATTTTTATTGTGAGTATGATGAGGTGGTGTAAATGTGTGAGTGAAGCGCAGTATTAATGTGATTATGAAAAAAAATGTCTAGCAAGACATGCTGTAAGCCACCTTTTTTGTTTCATTGTTATAATTAACTTTGGATAATACACTCTGCTTAGTGGACTGTCATGATATGAGAGAACTATTGTGTACCATAGTTTCTAAATGGAATTTTTATGTCTTACTATATATCTATTTCCATTACTTAGTTATATATATATTATTATTATAGTATATATTATATAGATATATATATATAATATATATATATATAATATATATATTTAAACTATTATATATATAATATATATATATATAGCTGATATAATATATATATATATGATATATACAATCCTCACTAGTATTTATAGTATAAGTATATA
>JABUQX010028930.1:25000-26946 GCA_015478945.1 Trachelipus rathkii
TATCTCAATCAATATCTCAAAAACTACAATATTATTAGAAAAGGAATCATTTTTGGAATCCTTGTAAAATTTTGATGTTGGGCAAATGTAAACAAAATAAAAAAAATAAAAAAACATAGAAAAAAGCTTGTTTTTGGGGGGGGAGCTCGAGCCGACGGGGGGGACATAGTAATATATATTTGTAAAGGGTATTACATCGGCAAATTTAGGGGCTTCGAGCTCGAGGGGAACACAGGGGGGGAGTTTTCATACCCCGTGGGGAGGGGCGGAGGGAACCCCGCGACATGCCCATAATTACAAGAGCGGGGGTTCGAACCTCCCGGGGGGGGAATGTCCAACTCCGTAGTTCCCGGACGGCGAGAGCCCGACTCCTGCCATCGGTGCAGTTATACCTTGGGGTATTCTTTAATTAAAAAAAAACAACAAATTTACTAGAAAGTCTATTTTATTTTAACGAGTAACGTAATAAAAAAAGTCCTCTAAATAGGCTTTCTACTGATATTACATTTTTTATTCAAACCAATAATTTTTTTTTTTAATATTTTCCCCAATAAAATTGTACCAGCATTCCAGCATGTATTCCTTTCCCGGTAGCTGTTGTAAGTTTTTGAGATATGGATTGTGCTCTTCTTAGAGGCTGACATATTTAGTAATAATATAATATATATATTAATATAATATATATATATTAGTATATATTATTATATATAATTATACTATTATATATATAATATAGTATATATAATAATATTTATATATAGATAGTATATAAAATATCGATGTAGATATGATATCGGTTGATTTGATAATATATTTCGTAATATGTATAAATCGAAGTCAGAAAGAAAATTAAGATTTTTACCATATATATAATATATTATACTATATTCTATATATATATATATATATTTATTATATATATATATATATACTTATAGTATATGATAATATATATATTATTATATATATATATATATATATACTATATATATATATTATATATTATATATATAAATATATATATATGATTATAATATATATATATATATATATTCATATATAATAATATATATATATAGTATATATGATTATATATTATATATATATATATATTATATATAAATATATATATATATATATATATATACATTATATATATATATATATATATATATATTATATATATTTATATATATATTATATATAATATATATATATATATATATATATATATATATATATACTATATATTTATAGTATTATATATATATATATACTTTTTCTACGAAATTTTTGGATTGATTGACGGTATAATGGGTAAAATTGTACCATTTAAGACTTCCAATATTAATAATGAAAGCAATACCTTCCTACAGCATCAAGAATAGCATTCGCACATACCTGAAAAAACATTATCATAAAAATATATATAATATTTTAGCGTAATCTAAAGTTAAACTACCTAACCTACTAGACGTAACCTATACCCTATACTTAACGTCTAACCTAAAACTAACCTATACTTAACCTCAAGCCTAACTATCCTAACCTAAACTAGCTAACCTATACTAACTAACTAACTACCTATGACTAACCTCAAACTAACCTATAACTAACCTAAGACCTATACTAACTACCTATGAATAGACTTAGTCCTCTTACCTAGACATAACTTAACTAACTAACCTATCACCTATAGCCTAACCAACCAAACCTAACCTAACTTACCTAACCTAACTACTAACCTAAGTTAACCTAACTAGCGCTGAAAAAGTGAAAAATAAATCTGACATACTAACATATATCTAGACGTAACAATTGAAATATTGTAACATATGGACCTTACATAACCTTACATAAACTTAAAAAAAAAAAAACCTAAGCATCTCTCTAGTCTTCTCTGTCTCCGATATATTCATCCTCTTCTCTCTGACTCTATTCTTCTT
>JABUQX010028931.1:0-2500 GCA_015478945.1 Trachelipus rathkii
GAGAGAGTTAATATATTATATATAACTATAACATTAACTTAGTTAAATGAACTTACATCTAATGTCATCTTACTCATGAATGAAATTAGTTCTTAAAAATTAAGAATAGCAATCTGCCAGGTCCTCCTTCTTTTTTCCTCTTGTCTGATTATTTTATAATGCGAAGAGCAGAAAAAAGCCATTCACGCTAAACTTGCATGGAGGTAGAGCAGTAACAGCAATTTCAGCTTCTTGTACAATGTCTTGATACTCTTCGAAGTTACATCAATTTTTTCAACTTCTTTCAGTGCAACAAAGAAATTTTATTTAAAGTATGGAATATTGTGGTAGAGGATTAGGAAGAACCTTGACCTTTTCTTGAACCAATCGAAGCTTCGACTAAGCTCTTCAATATCTAGAAGCTTTTCATAATAATCTTCTGAACTTTCTAAAGAATGACTTGAGAAGGTAATAACGGCAGATAGTTTGTAGTTCAGCACTTACAATATTGTTTAGATGTATTCTTTTTCTTCTGTGAACTTCCTTGCAACCCTTTAATACAAATGGCCACATTACAAAGTGCAGATTTAGCTTTTTTGTTGTTGTTCTTCAGTTAAAGCTTAACCTGTAGATTGGATCAATATAAACAACAGCTAGTAATAATATCAATGTCAATGAGAGAAATTTCTCTTCGTACCATGGATTCTTTTATTCCTTCAGCATCTTAAATATAGAATGGTATAAGGTTGAAGTTTGAATTTATTAGAATATAATCCAAATTGAAACATAAGGTGATGGTTAAAAAACTTCGAAGTTTGCAATTGCTTTGTGATGTGGAAGTCGAAAGTCAATAAACTTGCATGAAGTGATTGAAGTCATTCACAGAGTCACAATTTATAACTTTGTCAGTTTAAAATTTTCCGACTCCAACTTTACTATCTTGAAAGTTACCGACTCCGACTCCGACTCCGACCTCTTGAAAATTACCGACTCCGACTCCGACTCCGACTCCACCTTTTCAAAATTACCGGCTCCGACTTTAATCTGATTAGGGTATCATCAATGAGGTCAATGGCATGAAAGTCATTTTTCGCAGTGCCAGGCACATCTGTGAAAATTTCTTCATGCTTCTCCAAAATTTCCATCAACTCTCTCCTCATGGGATCTGTTATCTCCTCACTGATTTTGGTGTCAGACAACTTTTCTTTCTGGATCGGTGTAGGATCCATATCCACTAAATTAATATTTTCTTCATTTTCGGTGTCTAAGATGACCGCCGATGCACCTATATTTTCCCGATGTTGGTCCATCTCTTCTTCTTCCTCCTCACACTCCTCTCTCACAATATATTTCTTTAGCAGATTTATGTGATATGTTTTTATCACATCTCCCACTTGTATTCTGTAGTTGTCTTTGCCGTATAGTTCCAAGACTGGGTACGGCCCTCCCCATCGCATAAGCATCTTGTTACTGGACGTTGGTAGGAGAACCAGAGCTAAATCTCCTACTTTCAACTCCCTGTTCTTTGCACCTTATCGTAATATCTCTTTTGTGAAATTTGGGCCTTGGCTAAATTTTCTCTCGCCAACTTCAGAGTCTCATTTAGCCTCTCTTGCAAATCAAACACGTACCTGTAGGTTGATCTTGCCTCCTCGGGATTGATGTCTCCCGCCCAAATTTCATGCAATATTTGCATCGGACCCCGCACAGTCCTTCCATACAGGAGCTCAAAAGGTGAGAATCCTGTGGAGTCCTGTGGGGCCTCCCTATATGCAAACAGCAATGGTTCTATAAACTTGTGCCACTTCCGTACTGCTCACTGCACATCCGTCTGAGCATCCGCTTTAAGGTACCATTAAACTTCTCGGTGAGACCTTGGCTCATGGGGTGGTAGATACTAGAGAACTTCTGCTTTATATTTAGCATCTTTGTTACATCTCTCATTAAATCTGATGTAAATTGTCGACCATAGTCAGATGTGAATTGTCGACCATTATCACTGAGTATCTCCTTTGGAACCCCCAACCTCATAAAAATGGATACCAGGCTTTCCGTAACCTTCTGTGCGGTTATACTCTTGAGAGGTACTGCCTCTGGATAGCGTGTGGCGGCATCAACAAGGGTCAAGACATACTGATGCCCTTCAGATGATGGTGGTGTGATCGGTCCTATTAAGTCGATAATTACTCGCTGAAAAGGCTCATCTATGATGGGCATGGGGCATAGAGGTACTTTCTTCACCATTCCTTTCGGGCACGTCCTTTGGCATATATCGCAGGAGTAACAATGCCTGGTTACGTCCTGATATATGTTGGGCCTAAAGAACTGTTGGGTGATTTTACCCATAGTTTTCTTCACACCTTGATGTCCTCCGAAAACTTCATCGTGTGCCACTCTCAAAACCTTACTCCTATATTCTTTAGGTACTACCAAAGTAAACCTTTCCAGTTGGTTCTTTACAACTCTCTTGAACAACACTCCATTCTTCAGTACATACTTGTTTTCACCTCTCTCTACGGAC
>JABUQX010028931.1:25000-52863 GCA_015478945.1 Trachelipus rathkii
ACGATGTTGTACGAAGTATGACTTGAATAAGCAATTCCTTCCTTTCCTACCCAGAATTACACCTGCCTTATTATATATATATATATGTATATATATATATAATATATAATATATATATATATATAATATATATTATATATATATATATAATATACTATATATATATATTATATATATATATATATTATAATATATATATATAATAATATATATATATATATATAATAATATATAATATATATATTGTGGTTCGGAACTTTGAGCTCTTCGCGGTGTTATGTAAGTTGGTTTAACCACCCAAACCACGGGGGGATCTGTTTGTCAAAAAATGACTGGGACTATCATATATTGCTGAGAGAAGAGAGTTTTCTTTCTAAAACGTTGAAGCCTCCTTTTTTTAGCTCATTGTGGTATATCTGGTAGTTAAACACACTTGCATTACAAACGCTAGGCTCTTAGTTTCGGAACCCACCAAAGGAATGATTAATATATATAATATATTATATATTAATATATATATATATTATATAATAATATATATATATATATATATATTATAATATATATATATATATATATATACTATATATTTATATATATATATATATTATAAATAAAAACTGTATATGAGTACGTACGTCAGCAGTTTTAAAATTGATAATGTTGATGATATATATACATATATATATATATAATATATATTATTATTATATATATATAATATCTATATATTATATATATATAATATATATATATATATTATATATATATATATATATATATATAATATATATATATATATTATAATATATATTATAACTATATATATATATATATATATAATACACGATTATTCTTATCTTTAAATTTAAATTCTTGGTTCTAGCCTGTTTTCAATAATCATAAAGAATTAGTTATCATAACTCACTTATCCCAGCGAATTGCCAATATTGTTTGAAGTTTTTGAACAATTATCATAATTCAAGTTGGAGTCGATTTAATCTTCGGAATTATGCCAATATCTATCACTTACTCTTGATTGTGTCATAGTTTTTTATCCCTTTTACCATATTTTTACACAATGAAGATAAAAAAACTAGATTAAAATCGGTTAAAACAATTGTTATTTTAAAAAGTGGGAGGTATAGACATTTCTGATTTGGAATCTGATATACAGTATATATTGACCTTCGGGATAAGCGGATAAAATCCAATCACCTTATTCCTATTATTTTTATGTTAGATCTCATGGGAAAACGATGAAATTATTAAAATACACCCGTTTGTTAGAAAAACACATAGCATATCCAGAAAAATACCAACGTTACAAACATAATACAATGAATGAAGATTATCCCGGTCGAGGGCTACGCCCGTTAACCTTCGATCTTGAAAATTTCAACTCTTTGAATTTCAAACTTCTTTACAACTCCCCTTCAAATACACCTACTAAACTTTCCTATTTTTTTCGACAGTTCTAACCTCTCACCTGTTGACAACATTATAAACATTCTTAGTCTGAACATAAACAAAAAATTGTTTTTGGAAACTCAATATCACAACGGTTGCAAGGTTTGGCCTCAAAGAAGCTGGACGGAGATTTGTTTCTAGGATTCGCGGAAAATTTTTTTCTTCTGTCGTCAGCTACTCCAGAATATATCAAATGGGCCTATATTCCGCCCTTGTATTGGTAGTATTGTTCTCAAACATCTGGGGGAGCTTCCGGGCTTCACCCTTCCATTATTGGATGATAGAGTTTTAGAGTCTACAAGACTGAAGAGACTAATAAACTGGCCTCATTAACTTTCCAAACCTCTTTGAAGCCCTTTTTATCTCAATGCCGACGTGCGTTGTGGCAACATATCTCCTTTTATTTAGGTAACACTACACTGGTAAGATGCTCATGTGGGAGATTGGGCCGCTGCGCTATTAATCCACCCCTAATTGCAGCTTCACTACCTCGAATTTAACAAGGATATATATAGGTTGTCATGCTCTCGTCAAATGAATTTTACTGTGATGAAGCATTGAAATGCCCAGACTCGTTCAGTGTTGTGATCCTCCATACTTTCTCATCCATACTTCTGTTCTAGTGGAATCTTCCTTGCCAATCTTTCTGTTCTTCCAACTGTAATTTAATATTCATTCTCTTTAATAACCACAACGTCTGCGCTCTACCTATATGAAGATTTACGTTAGGCTTTTGGGGGAGTTTTCCTCAGCATTTTATTTCCTGCCCACCTCCTTAGAAAATGCATAACCCGTGAGATTATAGGTGGCTAATTCATGTAATTATAATATATATATAAATATATAATATATATTTAATATATATTATATATATTAATATATACATAATATATATTAGATTATAATATATATATATATATAATATTATATATATATTATAATATTAATATTATATATTAATATATATTATATTATAATATTATTTAGTATATATATATATATTGATAATTTATATATATTATACATATAATTATATAATAAATATATATATATAAATATTTATTATACAATATATTATTTATATATATATATACTAAATATATATTATAGATATAATAGATAATAATATAGGTTATATACTCATTTGTATATAAATATTATCTAATATATAATATGATATAATAATATATAACCCATTCAATATTGTGTTATTGGATTACAGATTCATCAGAGGATTAAGGTAGTAGGAAAAAGAAGGTTTACAAAGTTTATATTTTTTGGTAACTTACAAGTAAAACTTAAACGATGTAGGAATTAACTGTACAGTTATTCGAACCAAACACTGCCCTGTTAGCACGCTCTGATATTTCCTTTCTCGATGGTTATCAGATATTAGACGAGTGATATTAACAAATACGTTTTCCAGTTTACGATGTTCATTGTGCAACATCATTAAGGATACAATACAAATGTAACAGGAAACATAAATTTATAGAAGAGAAAGATTTCAATATCGTCTCTCTCATCATTTTATTCCTGACAATTATTGTCTGATGATGTCTAATACTCTCTTCTGATATTACAAAGAGATGACAAACAAGTGTTTGCTGATTATCATAATGATATCTTTAAATGATGGAGTACAATGATACAATGGTAGAATAGAATTGTCATGGGATGGGAAGGTACATATTAAATTTTTATCATCAGCCCAGCAGCCGTACTTGATCAACGTTGAAATTTCATTAAAATAAACCAAAAGATGTTCCCTATGCAACCACTATATACCATAGATTTTCATGTTGAGTTAATCGTTCATGGTATATAGCTGAAAAAGTTAGCAAACTTCTACCTTACTGACCTGCCAATTTTATTATTCATAGCTCACGCCATCGTTCAATGATTAAAAGTGTCTGTCTCGCCATATATATGATCTCTTATCTCACGCATATGAATATGCAATGAGAACTTCTCGACTTCTGTCTTGAGATGTATTCACAAACATTTTTCTAAATGACTGAGTTACCGCGCGTCTGCGCTGAGGCGCGCGATCATGCGCCGTCATGCTACTGATTGTTCAGTCAAGAGGATAGGAAAGAAAATTGCGTCAGAATTAGGGTCTTTTTATAGGCCACCGCAATACTCTGGCATAGCAACGGTAGACAGTTACTTCCATTGTAGTGTTAATTGTAGTCATCATTTTCTGGGTGAATACTGGTTTCCATTATTCGGGTCAACATAATGTCCATTTAAATTCTTTTTATCGTCACATGATTATATTCACCTGTATGGAATCGTCAGTTGAGAGGTCCAGAGGCTCGGAGCCGATACAATGGATATATGGCTTCTGAATATATGTGTGCCACAGGGGCTTTGAAATACTTTCAGTAGATAATACTAGAAGATCACACCTCGTTCTATTGAAGCGTACTTCTGACCATTCGTTTGGTGAAGAGAAAGCGAACTTGGATGATAATGGTGACTCAATGATGGGTTCCATTGAATCTGTAAATCTTTAGGGTTAACTCTATCATACTTTTCTATCAAATAATATCCGTAGTATTTTTGTTTGAGTAGTGTGTTGAAGGAGACCGATACTTTCGGATATCTGTGAAAAAAAGAAATTAAATTTCAATATGATGTATATTGAGAATACAGAATGAATCATCATTTAACATAATTATAATTTATGTTGAAATTAACTATAATCATCCTATCCTTTAATGATTTTACGTTTCATTTGTACTCCATTATTATTTGATATTTATTATTTATTATGTTATTCAAATTGAGAAAGATGAGCTTTCATGATCTGAAAGAGCATCATTGGGAATGTTAATGTTGCTAATTCTTTCCTCTCTTTTCTCATTTTCTTTTATGCATTTTCCTTGTAGGTTTGGCGAGACTATGTAGCAGTAGTCTTTAACTCCCGAGGTATATGTCCTTATCTCTCTTTCGAGAGAATAAATTACGCGGCCAGTGGCAAAGATGTTACGGGAAATGTAGTTTATTGGATGTGACACTAATAAACTATATTTCCTGTACTATTATGTACAATTCTAGTTTGTAGGAAGAGTATATAAATATTTCAGAAATCAAAGTCTGATTCAATTATCCCGTGTTTTTGCGGAAGAATCCATGAATAAGTACATTGGAGCATCTTACATATTAACATTGACCTTTAGATTATTCAGATTTTGTCGAATTTCATAATTAGTCTATACTACCGTTGAGACCGGCTACTAGTTCAATGCTCATTCTTAAATATTCATATAATCAAAAATAACTATTTAGTTTAAAATTATTTCTAATACCTTTTTTCCTAATAAAAATACTTTAAAATCAACATATAAGATAGTTTCCGTAGATGCAGAAATGCTAAAATATTTTAATTTTTAAATAATTTGAGAATATATAATATATCATATATTCTATTTAAATATTGAACCAAGATATACAATAAGTAATTTATAAATAACATTATATTATATATATACATATATATATACGGCCTTGAGAAAATTAATAGTAGTTTTTAGTATATATATTACATATATAATTATAAATTGAATAATTATATAATTAATATTAATTAATTAATATAATATATATAATGACTATAATATGCCCCAGGTATAATCTGAAATTTGTAGGATTACATTGATACGAGCACATTTTAATTACAGTTTAATAATTATAATAAATTAATTATATTAATATATATAGTTTACAACTACTAATAAACAATAGGTAATTAAATATCAAATTAAGATATATAGTGATAATAATAACTACTAATAATGTAGTAGCTATCAAACATTTATAAATGTGTCGTTGTCTATAAGAATGTTTATTACTTAGATTAGCTAGAATTTTGGGGTATGCACATGTTATAATAAAGCACGATATATAAAGACTAAAATAATTTCGTTTCAAAACTTTCGGAGATTCTGATAAAATATATTAAGTAAATTAATTAATCAGTTAAATTAAAAGTTATTGAAATAATTGAAATAAATAATAGAAATTTATATAAAAATTAAAATTGAAAGTTAGAAAATAATAAACATTTCAATCAATAGAAACTGTAGGATTAATAGCATATTAAAGTTACTACTTACTTTTAGTAAATATAATATGTTAAAATAATTATATATATATTATTATAAAGTTATACTAGAATAGATGATTAGAAACATATAACCTCTATTAATAAATTATTAGTGACTTAAATAAATATTCTAAGTTTATTTCCTGAAAGAAAATGTATCTGTGTTAAATTAGGATGATGATGAATATCACTTAGATAGTTCTAACAGATATTTTTTAACAGTGTTAGAGTGTTTAGAAATTCGTAACACAATCAACTCTTTAAATCAATATATGAGTTAATAAATAAAATTTGGTACGAACTTGTGATTAAATGTACTATGATTAATATATTACATTAATCTCAATTTATTTTAATTCATATTATCATGATTGTAATAGTAATCTATATTATCAAAAAAATTATACTGAACAGTTCCTTAGAGGGGTGTTTCTGATCAATGTGACGGGTTTTGATATTGATTCTAATCTATTCTAAAATTTAAAAGAAAAAAAACTATTTTCAGGTTCTACAATATTATATTCAATATATAAATATAATATATTCTTATATATATTCATAAATATAATATATAGTTACTTATATTATGTAAATCATACAGTATATATCTATTATAATATATATTATTACTATTAAATAGATCTATGGTCTTTTCTGCATAACTACTGTAGAATCTTTCACATTATGGTCATTAGGTGGCTAATAGATAAAATAATAAATTCCAAAGATTTAGACTTTAATTCATTGGTTTGTATGTCTGTTTTAACAACAGAATTTAGATACACAAAAGTATAGCAAAACTATGGTTGAAACACGCACTAATTTCTGTTTTGTTAAATGAAAGAAAAGTAGTTTTTAAAAAATGAATCTGAGCTCTGAACGAAGTATTGTTAAATAATTTATCCTACTCTTTAAATTTAAGGAAAAAACACCAATTTTTATATATAAGAATATTGTAAATAGTAAAATAGATACGTATAGGCTTAACCAAGGATATCTACCTCAAATATCTCAGTATGAGATCTGATGCAATTATATATGAAAACTAGTATTAACATACCGTTGATGAGGCTATATATGAGGTATTGTTTGAATTATATACTGGTGTTAAGAGTAAGTTAAGCGTATCAGGGATGAATAGGTGAATTTAATTTCAATGCTACTTTAAATTGACGAACCTATATATAAATCCAGGAGAATCCATACTGGTGTGCTACTGCGGTGCAACTTATGTGTTAGCTCGCTGAGATCTATCAGGGTTAGGTGTTACGCAGTGATTTTAATTCTATTGTAAACAATCTTTTAAAAATTTTATGATTCATATATAACGTATTTCAATTATTATTAGCAATAAATAATATCTTTTAAGAAAGGTCTTTAACTCCTCTTCTCTCTACCTGAAAGTTAATAATTATATATTAATATATATATACTATTTATTATATATATAATAGTAGAGTATAGTTTTTATATACTCTACCTATAACTATATAATAAGGTCTAGTATGAATGATAATATAATTATATATATTGAATGATAAATTAGTATATATATATAACTCTCAAATGTATGTGTATTATATATATATATTAAGGTATTAATTAATATTTAGTGTGTGAATATATTATATATAGTTTGTAAATATATTAATTATTATTTATGTTTATAAGTTGTCATGGTATCTTATTTAAATGTGCCTTCGTCTTGCTTAAACTCGTGATCCATAATGACTCAATCAGTCTAATACGAAATTGTCTCTCCTATAATCTGCACGCTTCTATATTACATGATATTCTCATTGTAACTGATTCTGATCTATCATTGATATCTCTTATGTCTTATATCATATTAATACATCATGCTCTTACCATTTACTCTCGTTTTAAAATATTTGTGCTAGAAAGTGTATCTCAAACTTTTCAAGAAATAAGTAGTGAGTGTAATGATACTCCAGAGAACTGTATATATACGTGTTGTTTTCACCTCGTGTCTGGAGAAGATAGCCATGGAATTATTTATTTACTAGGTAGGTAGGTCATTTAGTGTAGTTATTGTATGTACCTTACGATCTTTCTCGACAATATGGGTATATTTCATAAATGGTGGTTAAATCTAAATTTAATCATATATACTCTAATATATATTAATTATTATTAATATATAAATATAAATGTGAGATAGTACGTGCAAAGATTTGAATTAATGTTATATATCACGTGAATATAAACAGTTATTTCGTGTTATAAAATAATCAAAATATTTACTCACCATACGTCTGCATACTCAGATTGTACTATTAAATAATAGTATTTTAAACAAATGAAAAATTAAAATATACTCAGAAACTTATATTTTGAAAAAATTTCGAAGTAAGGAATCTATGATAGATATAAATTACAGACTATGAGGTGTTTGAAGCTAGTAGCTGTTAGTCTATACTTGAGTGGATAGGAATATAATATGTGAAGTAATCTAATACGGTTGGACAAGTATACTGTCTAATGAAGATAATTTTATCAGCGCAATATTTCGCCTCAATATTGAGCTATTTACTTTCCAATATTTTCGTTCATTATTTCAACCATTACTACTTCGCAGAAGGTGTCTGAGGTGAGAAAAGACACTTTTCTCTCTCAATGGTAACATTAGATTGAAACAACTCTATTATATAAGTATATTTGTAGCACTACTTATTGCTCAATATAATTAGATAACTAGTTATTTTATTATATGAGGAAAAAAGGAATCCCTTGTAAACTCCAGTTAATTGACATATATATTATATTATTATTCTCAGTAAGTTAATAATTACTTTTCAACTTTGCTTTATCTACATTTTTTTTTATATCTTTCATATAGATATAGATATATTATATATATTAATTTATCATTATATAAGTTATCATCAATCAATTTATTTTCATAACATGCTTCAAGATCTAATAAAACTCTGATAAAATTAATTATATTAGATAACTTATACATTATTATCTTTACTCACGCAAAGCTGTGCGTATTTATCGTATGAGGGAGCAATACCTATAACATTATAAAAAGGAAATACATAAATAAATAAATGAAAAACTAATAATAGAAAGTGCATGTGTCGGTATGTAAGTTTTTCTGTAAATAGAATCTAGTCTCACCTAAAGAGAATAAAAGTGATTCTCTAAAAGTATATAAAGGCACACAAGTAACGAGAAACCCTTCCTCAATAAATTCTTAGCTGAGAAAGTAGAGTTTCAAGCATGGCATGTATTGTGCTTTTATTTGTATTGTTGATAGAATAAGTGTGATCATTTCTCTAGTGTGTGTGCAATAATGATTCTGTACTTAAGGTAACTTACTCTAAGTCTATAAGTATATAATAAATCTCAATTTGGCGGATAGAGCAGTATCAGCTAAATATATATTTGATCAGACAGTTATTGTAACTTATTGGTGAATCTTTGACACTTCAAGATCTTGGATATGATCATAGAGTTAACTTCTTAAGGTTAAATATTTATATTTTGTTATGATAATATAAATGCTATAATACTATACCATCTGGTTCAACTTTAGAAAAAGCAAAATATTTTGGCTATTACGGAAGATTATAATATTATATATATATATATATATATATATAATATATATTATAGTAATTATTATTATAAATTAATATTATAAATTTGTCATAAGAACGCTTACCATCGTCGTTTAATATAATAAGTGAGATATTCGCGCGCTCTCGTCTCCGCGCAGATCTTTCACGCCCAAAGTTATTCGTTTTTTCTCTTTTTGATTTGTGTGGCCTACTCCTCAGACGGATTGTTTATGCATGATTAATGGTATAGAAGTGTCCAAATTAAACATTTATGTATCTATTTTTTGAGTATTTGCCAACGTGGTTTACACATACGCTTCTGGGGCTGTGGTGAAGAACCGAGATCTCGATTGACGTAATTATAGGACGTAGAAGCATTGACCTGTAAGATGCCCCCGAATCTTTCTTGTTACTCGTGATGATACTTATTTAACTATTCCGTGAGAGTCTGAAAAAGTCCGTAATTGATACTCGGTTTTATTCGTGACAGGACGTTATTTCAGATGTGTGCTCGGTAATAAATTTCCTTCTACTGGTTTGACTCTGTTGAGGTGGCATTAATAATCACCAATTAATAAGCTCGCGTTAATAGGGCTTATTATACGCTGAAATAAAGAGTGCTTTGATTCAGTGATTTTTCCGCGCTCAGTTTCTTATTGATCTTATGAAATATCTATCCCTCCATTGTCACATCGCGGGTCTATAACCCTGTAGAGCAAATAATGACTCTCGACTACATCCTCTCGTCTTTCTCCTAAAAACAATCAAATACTCTGTTTCTCGTCTATGAGGTGGTTTTTTTTTCAATATTTAGATCTTGAGAGCGAGGGGGTTGTATTCCAGACTGTGACCACCTATGAAAACACTCTCACCGTATATTAGAGAATGTTTCTCGAAGTTCGATATCTCTCCTGCAAGTCGAAAAACTTAGATGTATAATGATGGATTGCTGGTGATACGTACGCCTTGACAAATGACACGATATTTCACTGCGCTCCTATATAATTGGAAAGGATAAAGGGCCCTCTCTCTCCTACCTTATGCATAAAAAATAAATAATCATGTGTTGTTTTATCATAATTTTGCACTCTACATAATGTGATTAGTTGCTATTTTTGAATCAGTGCGGAGACTGTCCAAGACTCGTGTACGTATATATACTTTTCCTTGAATGATTATCTTTCAAATATCCTGTCACCTACAGTTGAGTTCTTATTATGGCCAGCTGATAGAATGACAGTTTCTTCGAGTAAATTCCTTCGATAGGAGATGGTTTCGATCATTTGAACCCCCTTTCTCTCTCCGTTAAAAAAATAATCAGAGGAAGACCATACAAAGTAATAAAAATCGCGCGTATCACAGACTAGATAACATATTGAGATGGTCTTCTATGTACGGTTAGATTGATATGATTTTTTCGAATCTTCTTCCAGGTATCGTGCCTCCATTGTTGCTTTGAACTATATAGCCTTCATTGCCTACTGCCCATATCTCAGTTTTATTTTTCAGCTCTCTCGTGCGCCGAGCTGACCTAAGTTTTGTGTAGTACAATACTAGATATGTGTTTTTTATTTCTCTCACGCGAAGATTAGACCTAAAGCCTAATGTCAGAAGTGAGATATGCGGCGTCCATGCATTATTAACATTATTTGAGCATTGCTCAAAAGTCTAGGATTGACTATTATATAATGGAATATTATAAAATCTGGAGATAACATGTAACCAATTATAGAGACTACTCACTATCATATAACCTTTTTATTTCCAATATTGTGCTTGAAGATTCTCGTTAGAGTAATATCTTGAAATTGATATAAGTGTCGACGGAATTTGCTAATTTTATTATGTAATAGTTCTAGTGTTATTTTGCTCGCTCTCTCTCTAATGTTTGCAATCTACTTTAAAAGACTCGAGAAGCTCTTGAAAAAACGTGTCTTGCTAGTGTGGTGTAGTTAACTCATTACATATGTAAGGTTCATGGTTTAGAGTATAATTTTATTCTCAGCACAAGATATTATTCTTAGTAAGAGACGGGCAAAATGTATCAGTTATCACCACATTTCGACCCCCCTGGGTCAGGTTACTTGAATGAACATGGGTAAGATAAATACAACTGTAAGCTCAGCATTTCTTGTTGACTGTGAGGTAGATAATTCACTCGTGAGCAGACTATTGTGCTCGCTCTTGTGAGTTTTCATAAGTGCTAGAGTGATCACAATGACCGCAAAGGAGGGTAAGATTGGATACGTCAAAGGAAATAGTATCTTTTAAAGACATAAATGGAACGGTACGCTAAAGGTTCATGGCGGCTATCATCTCACCATCTCCCCGCTAGCCACTAACCTCATATCATAGAGTGGCTGTGCCTGTCGCATCTATGAACTATGTTTTAGTGAATGTACGTTCGCAAGTGAGCGTTCGCTCTGGTTGAATATAGCGAGGTTAACTAGAAAGAGTGTGTTAGTTATGTTGTACTACTTTCCCAAGACAAAGATTTGTGTGCTCTTCTTCAGGGACGAACATACAGCTTCTGAGCTCAAAACACAGCTTTGAGAGGGAGAAGTGTGAGTAGTGACAATAATTCTATACATCGAAGACATTGAGCTTCTAAAGACGTAGAGCGCGCTTTTTCTTATTCACGAGGGAATTTGCCTCGGTGATTACGACACCCCCTATAAAATAAATACTCATAACACAACTGATTCTCGTTTGAGAGGTAGGATAGATGGTAAGAGAACTCTGGACAGGAATTGCGCGAGACATAGTTCAGAACACCCAATTTCTCCTTAACACTTCAAAAACTTGTTTTACGAAATAGATTTGACTTATAATACTTGAGCGCTAATATACATGTTGTTGAATTTGGTCTCTTAGTAAGAAGACATATATAGGACACCGACATACGTCAATTTACTAGAACAGAATCTGAACCAAGTCTTTAGCGCTCTACAATACTGCTTACTCCTTCAAAGAAAACAATTCGACAAGATAGTCTCATGGTAAGAGGTCCCATGCTGATGCTGATAAAGACTCCTCTTATTGTGGGCCTTCGGATAGTATAGTGTTATCGATGTTTTAAACCCAGAGATGAGCGAAACTGAGCTTTTGTCCCGGTAAGATTACAAGTACACCCTGTTCCAAAACATCTCGAAAATTTGCCTCCCAAAGAAAATAGCTTCGCAGTATCACGACTTCAAGAGTAGTACTTGCTTATGATATACAAGAGTTGGGTACATAGCATGATGTGCTTAGATAAATAGTGACCTTGCTAAGGTAACAATCAAATATACTATGAAGGACTCTTGGTCAATCCATTGCACCAGTGGTTAAAAGTCAGCTTGAGCATCTAGGTAGTGGTAGCCAATCATTGTGCATTGAAGACCAACTCCAGAGTATATATATAGTGTGTGAATGAAAACATGTGTTACTGAGTATTTTAGGGCAATAGAGCAGAAACCATCCACTTGTAGTAATCACCTGCTGTATTTTAATATGCTCATTGAATGAGATGGCTCGAGCGGTATGGAACATACAATATCTCTATTTAAATATTTCTTCCTCTTGAAGGAATACGAGGGAACTCTTATATAATTCTCAGATAAGTATGCCATAATGCTAAAACTATATGACCTGTAATTTATTTCATTTCTGAGTGAAAGTCCATCGTAGGGTGCAGCCTCATGTAGAGCGTTTATTACGAAAGCAATGCTGGGAGAGCAGAGAAAAGATTAGAAGGAATTGAGTGATACCATGTTTATACAAATCTTCCTGTGTGGGAGTTATATTGATGTGTGAAACGAAATGCAATATTATAAGAAAGAGATCAGAGTGAGAAGATATTAGGGGAACGATAAGTGTTGATTATAGTTTCTGTTTCATTCCCTATTATATATCCATTATGGTGCACGCTTCAGACGCATCCACAAAATCATCTAGGCTGTAGCATACTGAGAATCGGCTTGCAGTCCGAGTTAAACCCAATAAGGAAAGTTTTTCAGCTGCGACAAAAGCAGATTAGTGATAGAACTGTCAATACGTTCTACAGAGAGAACCATCTGAACCGAGTACTGCCATATTCTTCTTAATTCTCCTCAAACTTCTAGATGCAAACGCCTGTGAATGTAGACATCTCTTCTCAAAGTGAAATAACGCCTTATTAAAGCATTTCAAATTATTAGTGTGTTGTGACGGGAGGGTGAGGTATTAGGAACTCCATACTCGTGATTTCCATATTTCCATCGCGCTAGAAGATTTCATGATATATGATTAGAAGTGTGTCAGTTGAGTCGAAAATATGTCTCTAGGCTTTAATGTGGTATCAGCGTGTATAATCTCTCTCAGGGCGTGTATGCGACATAGGAATAATTAGTAACTTAACCAAGGTACAAGTAAGTGATATATATTAATTGTAATATAGATAACATTTTTATGAAAAATGTCTAGAAAGGACGATAGGAAGTGAGTTAAGCCTGTAAAGATGTAGAGCGAAGTACAGTAGAAGAAATTTTATTTAAGTGTTATAGAGATATAATGAGATTTATTGCACTGATAATATTGGTATGAAATATGAAGTTACTCAAAGGGTTTCTGGAATTGATAAGATGATACCAGTTAATTTCCTAAGTCAGCGTCTACCTGTTGGTCAAAATAGACGAGAACTAAAGCAGAGGTAGTTTAAACCAAGATTATTGGTGTTAAGTTATGTTGAGGAAGAAGATCTAATTGGGTGAGTGCTAACATGATAGCTATCTACGCATGTCCTGATAGATGGAATTTAAGCTCGAACTTTGCCACACTTCGTAGTGAGACCCTTATTCCTCGGAGAGCGTAGTCATCTACTATGTGGGAATCTCAAATAAAGAAAGTAACGATACGCATAAGTGCCAAAATCCTATTTCCTCGCCGTAAGGCGGGGGATCTTCTGCGGAAGGCGTAATTTTTTGAACAAGATTAAGAACTAGAAAACTGACTTTATTTAGGCACTTACGCTAGGTTAGCGTACTTCTTTCGCAAGGTATATATTTCCTCTATGATAATGTGTAATACTGTATGTATGTATGGTACTAAGTCGGCTATCCGTGGTTGTAAGAAGAGGTGATGTATCCTACGTGGAAGGTGTGCAAATATAGTGTCTCAAGATAGCTAATTACCTCAGGCAGGAGGTCGTGCACTCATTATCATTATTACTCTCGTTAAACTAACCTTAAATAATTCTAGGAATATTATAATAATATGCTGCTTATATACGTAGTATATTTTACTCGTGTAGTCTTATATATATAATTAGTAACCTCAGGGATCAGCTTGCCATTTTTATTAGGAATTTACTGTCATCGTTTCTAAAAATTCCAGAAACCCTTGCTACCATATTTATATATATGTGTGTTATCGATACCCTCACAACTCGTTGATCAAAGATAGTGATCTATCTCTATATAATCACATTAAAATAATAAATATTTACTCAAAGTATGAAATTTAGAAATATAATTACTTATACAGGCTCCTTCATCCTATAATAACTATATGTTTATACCTTATTACTTGACATTATTCAAAAATGTTAATCCTCACTATACCTCCACCACTTATTATTTATTCTGTTCTGGCTATATATAAACTGCCGTTTTAATTAATTATGTGTGCATCTTAGTGTAGTTCTCGTTTTCTGTCTATTACATAATAATAATGCTCAAACCTCGCTTCGATCTATCTATATCTGGTCGCGACCTTGAGGACTTTTGTCCAGTGTATAGCCCACTCTCTCCTTAGGTCCCCCACCCTCTCATAGCCTAGCCCCATATTTTCTGCTGTATGAATATTGTTTTCTTCCGTAAACCTATATAAAGAGTGTGGATTATTTCGGGCTTTTTTCAGAGTTTAAACACTAAGAAAGCGTACGGTTATGATGGTAGAGCTTAATAGTTCTCAAAACTTGTGCTTCGAGCTTGCACCCTGTCTTGTTAAATTATTCGTCTCTGTCTTTTGGTACATTTGGCCTTTTTTGTTTTGCTGGAAACGTGCTTATAAAAGGGGACCATCTCAACCCTCCAAACTATCGCCAAATATCTCTAACTTTTGTTCTTTCTATAGTTTTCAAATCTATCTGTAGCAGAAGATTTGAAAACATCTCCAATTCTTCTAATCTTTCTCTGCTCGCCAATGCGTTCGAAACGCTCTACTGGCGATCTTTCTTTCCTTCTTTTCTGTTTATTGTCTCTTTCCTTCAGTATTTTGGTTGAATGCCAACGCTCATCCTTCAAATCTATAAATAGCGGTGTTACTCATGGTTCTGTTTTATCCCTAACTCTTTCTACTTTTCATAAAAAAAACTCTCTCTATTGCTTCATCACATATCTACTCCTATTCCAAAACTTTACCCTTCATTACTCCACTCATTTTTATAGACGTCCTTTTCAACAACAATTTGCTCACGCTAGGGACCCTTGGATCAACTAGCATCTGATCTTTCTCGAATTTCTTTGGGGAATTGAGAACAAGGTTGCTTGTAATTACTCAAAAGCTCAGTTTCTTCATCTTTCCACTCCACATAAGCTTTCACACAGCTATAACATCTTTTTTGAAAACACATAACTCAAACCTTCGTCTGTTCTTAATATTCTTGGTGCTTATTTTTCTCGTGACCTTAAATGAAAGGCTCATATTACTACTCTTTCTAAACAAGTTTCTAAGAGGTTGGGTGTTCTGAGGCGCATTCTGAATTTCTTCACACGCCACCTCAGTTGTTTGATACTTTAGTGGGGATGCGTTCACCCTGTATAGAGTATGCCCCACGCATCTGGAGTGATTCCACTTACACTTCTCCTTCTTCAATTGGTTGAGTCTAGGGCTTTTCGTCTTATTCAATCGAATTTTGTGTCACTCTCTTATTACATCTCTATTATAACGCGACGCTCTCTCCATGAAACTCTTTCAATCACACAACCTCTTTCATTGAGGCAAGCGCTTCTTGCGACACACCTTTCTACACAGTCTCATATTTCCCTATGCTCTCTCTTACCTCAGACTTAACAGCTATGCTCAATCTTACATATACTCCACAGGTAAAGTCTGGAACATACTCCCGTTCATGGCGCATGCAGGGGGGGCAGGGGGGCACTTGCCCCCTAAATCTTGGCGAAATAAAAATTATGAACCTTATATGTTGGCTGCAGGACGACGTTTTTAAGGGTTTGTTAGTAGAAAAACGGAAAAAAAATACATCAATCGATAGATATGAAGTATTAATTACTAATTACATAACGTATTTATAAACGTATTATATAATTTTTTATAAAGTTTTAATGTGTTTTCATTTTCATATTGGCTTAAAATCTAGCTTTGTGCTTTTTTTATGCAGCTGGCTTCTTCTGACATTATTCTCCGCTAGAACTCTCAGTATGTCGATAGCATTTGGCGGGTGCCAAAGCTGTTAAATCAATCAAGAAGGCGTACCCGTTGATATTCAGACTGCCAGACAACACATCAAAGCCACAATTGCAGAAAATTAAGAAATAAACCTACCTTAGCATATTTTTGAAACCAATAGATTTCTGCGGGAACCGCGTGATGACTTGACCTTAATAAGAGGTAAAAAACCCCACCATGAAAGAATTTATGAAGAAAGCTGTATTAAGCTGTCAAATAGAATGTAGGAAAACAGGGGTGATGATGGAGATTGACAAGACACAGTATTCAAGGACAAGAAGAAATGTCCCGTGACTGGAACGTCTCCGATGTATCAAAAATAACTTAATCATTTGTGTGAAATATCATAAAAAAAGCAAAATTTTTTTTTGGGCCCTACTCCAAATTGGCGATGAAACTGATCTGTCAGGCAGGGTAGAAAACAATATAATCGTATAACATAAGAGTGTTTTTCGACCTGGATATGTAAACATGACTTGTCGAGAAGAAAAATTCTGGGTTTCAGTTCTTTGAAGCTCTATGAACCATTGTGTCCGAAACATGTTGATCTTTTTTTATAGAAAAGTAAGGTTTACGAGTCTATGCGTTTGGTCGAGGGGTTTAAGACGGGTCGGCTGCGCAGCATTGGCAGGATAGACATAAGGTTCAAAAGAAATTGCTCATAAAAAATATGAAGAAAAGATTTGTAATTTTAGCTGAGTGATAAGCCATCGGCTTAAGTTGTATTGTAATGGATCTAATAGCTATTTATTCGCTCCGTAAAAATTACTCGAATATTACTTAATGCTTTTTCATACTAATGAAGACATCAACTTTTTTTCAGTGTCAACCTCCCAATCAAACGGAACTTTTTACTTTATAAGAGAAAGACACATATGTTATTCACTTATCTCTTGCCATAGATTATTGTTGTTGAAGACCCGTTTGGACGTACAGTTTTATATAATGGTGAGATCAAAAGGGTTATTGCTATTTTTACGATGCACACATATGACTCTCAAAATCGTGCAGGCAAAATTCAATACAAGAAAAATCAGTCTTTCCTGTATATATATCTGTCTTATTCATAGACAGGAGCCCCAATTTCGAATATAATATAACCACATCGTTTCCGCTAATAGCCAAAATATTTTGCGTTTTAGTTGTAGCAAGATCCATATAGTCCGATGTCCGCTTCTGGCCAATTCTCTTATAATAGAACAGAGAAGAATATGTTTTTGAGCCTATTTAAGCGAGTATGGCTGTATACAATGCCATACGACTCTTGATTGCATAGTCGGTCAAACGCGATACCATGGCAAGCTGCTGATCAAATATTGCTGTATTGCTCTTATTCCGGCCTATCCTCTGTACGTGTACGCTCTCATGAGTAGAGTGCTCTTAGCTAGAAACTGTCTGACAAAGACGACTTATGCAACACAAGAGTACATGATATCTCACACTAACATAAAGCATTCATCCATGTTCTCTGCAGTATGAAACTCTCTTTTCTGGCTCAATAATATTGGTAAGAGGTTTGTTTTCTCATAGATCTTGGCCTTAGTCTGATTGTGAACTATACGTAAACAATTCTTGTGAAATAATATCTTAATTGATGGGGAACTTAGAGTTTTTACAAACGTGGCCAGCACTCTTCTAATTTTTTTCATTATGCGCATGCTTTACTATATGTTTAGGTGCTTCGCGGATACGCGCTTTGCAGTGAGAGAGGAAAGATTATAGCTCAAACATATATGTGTGTCAGAGGTCGTTTACATGTTCTTTCGATTGTTTAACAATCAGAACTCTCACCGAAGGATTGTCATTTATAGGTATACATTTTTGCCGCAATGGCATAATAGCAACATAGGAAGTGAGAGAACAAAAAAAAAGTGTGAAAAGAGGTGTACCTATCGAGATACAGCATTTGATGAAGTCATAGTGTGATAGAGAAGAGTGCCACTGAATTTATCTTTTTACTCATACAATAATCGCCGCAGAAACCGCAGAGTGTTATAATTCAAGTTTGGAAGAAGACCTCAAAAGCAAGATTGGTTATCTCGAGAATGGTTCGTCTCATCTCCAGTTACCTACATTGCGCTCTCCTTTTCGTTCACCTGCGCAAGAGTATTACGATAAACTCTCTCAGCGACGACGTAGTTCAGCACGACATGAAGAATATATGTAACATATTGAACGAAAGTTTCCTGGCCTCTGAGAATATAACATTGATGAACTAAAGATTCCTAAGGTCACGCACGTATCATATATATTAGATATTAAAGCAAACTTCATCACATATAATATTTAAGTTATTCAGCCTCCGGAATTTTCAACTCATCAGATGTAGACTAAGCCTAAACACACGCAAAAATAGTTCTCTACTTTACTGAAATATTTTAGTTGTGCTCCAACTACTAAATTTTGCTATGACTTATTCTACGCACATTTTGGTTAATTAATTCAACTCGTGTATCGCAGGATTATAGGATATATTTTTTATTTATTTTTTAGTGAACGAAATAAACCTTGTTTAATTACTATTGTGAATATATAACTCGCCATGAAGTGAACTCTCTAGAGTTGAGCATATATCTCACATTTGTAGTTTGATTTAAATGTGGATACTAAGCTATAATAGTTTTAGCGAAAATCATAAACTTTATATATATTAATAGTATAACTCTGAGGTAGATATGGTGTGCTAGTTAACTCTTAGATAAATATATTTCGCTATTTTACCCGTCTCTTCCTATATAGTATAATAGTCTTCATAATAATACCCTCATAGATTAGAGTGGAGTACTGTCAGAGTGGATAGGTGTTGTTCAGAAATAGTAGTAATAGATAGAATAGAGAATGAAGATATGTTAGATATTAGATTATAAAAGTATCTGAGTAAAGTGATAACTGAGATGATGGATTAATAGATATTATACTATGTATTCATCCGGTGAGTCTAAGATTACCCTAATCTCTCTCAATTGAATACAGATGAATACTGTACTAGTATTCATTTATTTATATAATCACGCACTATTCATTTAATAATTTGATAGATACTAGCTGATTATACTAGTCTTAGACAGGTTAATAAATATTGGATATCCTCAACTATTCGCCTCTCGCGCATAATGACAATAATACCTCTCTCCATCTGGTCACTGCAGTCACGTGCAGCATGTGATTTCTATATCTTCAGCTAAACTATTCCTTATAAACACTTTGACTATGTCCCAGTCAAGTACTTTCGAGATAACAGCCGTACGGTATCTTTAATTTTTGTTAAAAATCAGCAAGAAATGTAAATTATGTAAACTGATACAATTCCAGCGCATTTTTTCCTTTGGAGAGAACACAGGTGATCGATTATGAGATATCTATATATAATTATATATATTATACTAATAGATTATTATATATGAGTGTAAAATATTTATAATCATATCTTCATTGTGCGTACAATTAATTTATGATTCTTATCTATCAGTCATTTCAAGTATTTATATTAAATCAGTTTATTTTCTACTATCAAAATAAATATCCACTGATTTATATTGTAGTAGCAAGAATGGGATAACATATACTCTCACTTACTTATCTGAATCCGTTATTAGTTTGAAATCTGTGTCTGCATGATTAAAAATTGTGAATCTTTTCTAAAATAAATAATGATTCTGACTTTCGTAGTAATAAATATGCTAATCCGTAATATAATATTTTATATATCTCTATTAATTATCATCGTATATTAGGGTCTAGGATAATATATATATAATAAATATTATATGATGATAAGTGAATATAATACAGTATAATATCATGGAAACATCTCCGGCTCAGTATGTCTAAAATGAAAGAATATAATAAACTTATATAAATAAGGATATTAGATAGAAACTATTTGATATTTTCATTATGTGCCTAGGCTTGTACTATAATATATTAATTTGTGGTGGGAATGGGTGTTTAGTATATAATCACTGTATATCTGTCGATTATATATAATAAATAAACAATAATGGTATAATATATAAAATAAAAATAATGGTAATATATATTAGAGTTCGACATGATATTTATATGTGATAACAATTTTCTCATTTACGCGGAATTCGACCTCTAATTAATAATATACTTGCTACTATTACAATATAAAAACCAAGCTATGAAAATAATTGGGAAATGACGCTTTACCGTCAAACATGTCAGTATAAAGGTTGTTGATTTTAGGAGAATGCTCCTTTCTTTTTTCTAAGAGACTGTGAGAGTATAGAAGAGTTAGAAAATATGTGATTTTTTTTCTCATATATGGTATTGGATCAAACTCGCTCTCTCAGTCTCATAAAAGATTTCCTGCCGAACTTATACATAAATCGAGCGGAATAAAAGAGCTTAAAAAAAACTCATTCGACATTATATCCATTACAAGATGCAGAAAAATACTCCTTTCGCTTCTTAAGATCTTGATGTGATTGTTTCCCCATTTCACAAGGCAGATATAGCTGAAAAGAACTAGATTTCACAGCTACTTGAAGAGACGAAAATAATTTTATGATGTAAATATCTGCCGGCCTATTTTTTACTTTAAAATTAATAATGAGTAAAGACTGATTCTATCAAGTAACGGGGTACTGAATTGTTGTGAATTATTAGTGGCAAATACCAATATTACATCCTTGCTTAATAGTAGTTGATAATAAAAGAGCTACAAGTGATATCCTTTTGCACATTTTATCAATCTCATTTCTGTTTTTCTTTGTCAGCTTATACTCCAATCATGTTGGGTACGACATCATATTAAATACGCCTCTGCGAAAAGCACGAAGAGGCTATCTGAATAGGTGCTCAGAGAGGTTTTGTGCGCTTTGGGATCATTACGTGTTCTATTTCGCCGATTATGTGTATGCTTTTTGTCTCTTATGATACAACCTCGAGAAACCGCTTCATACACTTTAGACACCATTCGATAATTTGGCAATACGCGAAGCAATAATCTATCTATCTCAGATGTCAACCAAACTTATATCAACATCATTAGGATAATAATTGTGTCGAATATCTAGAAAATGAGACCATACAGAGAGAGAAAAGCGAGACATCGCCAATTGCCTTACTATAATAAGATGATACTGGATCATGGTTGTATCTCTTGTATAATAAATTTTTAATTTAAAACTTGCTTATACTAAAATATATTAGCAATATATAAAAATATAATTTCTGTATATATATGTAAAGCTTTAAATATTATAATATATGTTATAATAGTTACTATAATGGATAATTATATATATATATACTCCATATGTAATAATATTTATAGTACAATGGAATAGATATTCAGTGTTAACTGTTCGACATTCGTTATTGTAAATTTATTCTTTGGATTTGATCGTATTAGATGTTATACGTGCTCTGCATAATAGTATATATCATGGTCTCTTTAACGACAATTAATCTCAATAAGGATAATAATACTTATCTAAGATATGGAGTATTTAGTTATGAATATAAAATAGTTAATGATAAGAGTTTATAATTATAAGTTCAAGAATTAATAACCAGTTCTGATCATATATAATCATCCAAGTTAGCTTTTTTCACCGACGATTGGTCAGATTACTCAATCAACAGTTTCTTTGTTTTCTCTGAGTATAATCTGTGGCAATTATTTCAGAAGGCCGAAAATTTTGTCTGATACCTCTCAATAGTCATAACAGGTGTATGATATATCAATGACGTTATTTAATGAATTGCAGCACAAATGAAACCATGATCGGCCCAACCGTTGCTCACTGTGTACATGAAGCGTACTCGGTGCTGATAAAAAGAAAATTCTGTTTCTTTCCTTAGCAGAACAATACAAATCCGTCAAAGCCAATACAAGCATCTAGAAATGTGTGACATTCTCTATATATATAAGGTCAGCGAGTTCCTCAAATATTAGGTCTCAATTGCAGCGCCACGAGAAAAACACTTTTGCTTCGGTATCAGTAAAAACTAAAATAAATTTACAGATATGGAATTTAATTTGACTCGCTTTCTTTGGGCGCGACAGGCCGTTCCCCCCAACTCCCCTTAAGTTGCAAAGATAACTTAATGCATTTCTTCCTGTATCACGTAACTGGGGCTTGCGTGCTGATGAATAAAATAAATGTCTTCCATCCGTGACAGATTCATATCTAACCAATTGTTATCATGTGTATAATCCAATCATTTAAAAGATATCGATATGAAATCAGCAAACCACTGTGTTTGTCATTCCTTTCTGTGTAATAAACACAGAGAAAAGAGAGTATTAATATACCTGATCAGACAATAATTGTCAAGGATTAAAAATGATAGAGAGACGATATTGAGATTCTTTCGTGTTCTATAAATTTATGTTTCGTTACATTTGTTATTGTAACCTTTAATGAATGTGACAATGAACATCGTAAAAGGGGAAAACTATGTTTACCTATCACTCGTTTAATTTCTGCATAAACCTCGGACTCAAGGAATATCACGACGTGGACTGAGAGCGTGGTTTGTGACTAAATGTTAAGTAACTTCCTACACGTTAATTTTCATGTGCTCCAAAAAATAAGCATTTGTATAATCCTTCCTTTCCTAGCTCTTAGTTCGCTCTGATGAATCCTGTGATCAAGGTCACTTGAGGAGTGTATATATATATATATATATATATATATATATTATATATATATAGGTATATATTATATAGTATAGGTATATATATATATACTAGTAGTCATATATATATATATATATATTATATATGTGATTATTTTATATATATATATTTATATATATGATACTTATATATAAATATTTTTTAGTATATATATATATCTATTATATATATAGTGTTATAATTAGTTATATTATTATATATTATATATCCTATATATTACTAATATTTTACGTAATTAGTATTATAATATTTATAATATATATTATATATATATATATTAAATATTATTATTTATATATATATATTATATATATATACTCAATAGTGTATAATTAGACCCTACCTCCCTAACTGTTCACTGAGTAGTTATAGTGGCCCATTTCAAAGGGAGAGATACATAATAGGGTATATAGTATTATACTAAGTATGTACACGGAATAATATAAAATGCTGGAGATAAACCCGCCCAAGTATAGTATAGTAATATACTTTTAAGTATAAATTATATGTATACTATATATATTTAAGTTTACCTATACGTAAATCTTACTTCAGTATGATAGTAGCGCAGTAACGGTATATGGATATGATAATAGAGTAATATGTAGAATCTCAATTAATATTCCAGTTAGAGGAAAAACAGATAAGTAGCAAGGATTTGCCACAATGAAACTAAGATAATGATGTAGCTATGGATAATAAGTTAATTGACAATAACGCGCTACAACAAATCGTATATATCGTTAAGTCTATTATTGGATATATTCAATGACTGCAATTTCTAGTGTAAATAATAATCATAGCGAGAGCATTGAACACCCTTGATATTACGATAGTACGATGATGCTACTGGATTGGCATTGAGTAATAATAGCGAGTTGACAGCGTTGATGCCTCCAAACTCCGCGTATATATAGCTGAGCATATCTACCGTTTATTAGTAATAAGACTACCTATAAAAAATAAGATATATAGATCTGATTGCGCTCAACGTTTTTGCACTTTCGCAGTTAATAATGAGTAGGTCAGTAAGATAGTTTTAGAAGATAAGGGACAGTTTATTAGTTCTCTCAGCTTTAGAGCTCAACTCTGATCCAATTGAAGGTGGAGCCTCGGGAGTCTCCCCCTAGATGTGAGAAACTAATTAAAGACTCCAAACAAAGGTGCTGAATCAGAGCCCTATTATATAATCTGGAAGTATGGGCTGCGACAGTCAATGAAAAATGAATTTCGCAAACCTGAACATAAAAACTCTCCATAAGATTCTATTCTCCTTGTAGGTCCCACTTATGCCTTAGCTTAACACGTTGATATGATGATATGAGTTTTCTCAAAATAACAATTTTTTGTTTATGTCGTAACCTAAGAATATAGTTTATTGTTTGTCAACTAGATGATATAATTTTGTTGTACGAGCGTTAGATATAATAGCTCATTGATATATTGAAAAAATTAAAAGTGATTGACCAATTTGAAAGGAAATATCTGTCAATTCAGAGGTTGATAATGTTTGAAAGGGGGAAAGTGATATGGATTATAAGCTAGATACTTAAATCTTTATCTATCTCTCTCTCGAAAGAAGCTGTTGTTAACATTCCTTCCTCCTAACAATTGAGCTCCTTACGGCGTTCGGGCTCTCTTTTTACACGCGACACCGAGGAAAAGTCATCGCATCCTATTTAAGTTGAGTATAACATTCGTTAACTTATATTGTGTATAAACGTAATTAGAATTTAATTTCTCGAAGAGTAGGTCTGTAAGCTGGCTCATCTCCTATCTAGCGGTTGGCCCACACCAACGCATTGGTGATAGTATCAAGATTTGTAAAATAATATATGGATAATTAGAGTAATGATAAGAGTTGTAGGTTGTTCTGGTATTACCAATTAAAAGAGGAAGTGCAGAGTATAGAAGTTATTACATGCTGTAGTAGTATTAGATCGTGTCTTGATTGAAAAGTAAGAATAACCCATATATACACGTGAGGAACACTACACATGAGGATTAACTTAGAGGTAAGGTGATAGATAGATATATATAGTCCCTCCATCAACGAAGTTAAGACTTTAATAAATAATGGAGCGACATACAGAGAGAGAAATTGAACATAGAGTATAGTTAATGACAAATTAGAGTACAAGTGACTGAGGTAAAACCACTATGCCAAATGGAATGGGAGCTCTTATAAGAGCTTAAGTTATGAAGCATGTACATATAATCTCGATTCAAAGAACTATTTATGAATATATGTTCGGTAATGACCGTACACACCACATACAAGACTCATATAACCCTATTGTCTCTTAAGAGTTATGAGTCAGATGAGTCCGAAGCAAGATGTACATATAATTATTGCAGGTATAGGAGGTATAGGAGCCTAAGATATGTATAATAGTCTCTACCAGTTGACCTCGTAAGCGTCTTTATGACTCAAGTAAAGCTAACATTACTGATATGATTCATGTAATAAGAATAGGTGAAATGTGTATATTCCATATAATGAATACCCAGGAAATTTGAGAGAGTTTAAGAAGAGTTTCTCAAATCTTCAATAGATATAATTACAAGTGAGGAGTGATTACGAGTAATGCGAATAGTTGATACAAGGATTTACAGAGACGGTAAAGCCCTTATTCTCCGGGATATCTGAGTAATATTACTGACATTAATAGCGTGCAGCTTCCAAGCATGATATTAATTAAAATGTACTAGTAATTAAAGGTCAATAGAGTATAAGTTAAGATGAAATATATAGCATTTGAGAAGTTAATGTACTGAGAGAGACAGCTCCATAGAATGTGCTACAATCCCTGCGAAATACACGGAGTGGATGGGTAAAGTGCTCACATATATCACGTGGATAGCCACTAGTCTCTGTAACACTTTATAGATTCTCATGGATAAATCTCATGCATCACCTAGAATATCCTAGTGTCTATATCGTAATAATTACTAACTTATAGAAATGGTAAGGCATTAATAATAAACTACTGTATGAGAGAAGAGTGATAAGTAAAGCGGAGGGGTAAAAATTAATATTGTGATTTATTTCTAAGAACTCTCATAGATGAAATAATGTAAGGATAAGGGTACTTCTGAATGAAGTATTAGCCTTTATTCTCATGTATAGGTATAGACGTTATGCTATATACATGATAAGCCGATAATCGAAAATAGTAAATAATAAATAATAGATTAAATGATTGAGGTATTATAATTAGGATGTTAATGTAACTCAAAGATAGTAATAATTAATAATAAATAAAGTAAATAAATAAATTGAATTTAATTAATTATATTATGACTATAATAACTAGATAATTTGGATCAAATAAATAAATTAGATTAATAATAATTTAAATTAATAGGATGGGCACTCAATAGATAAATTTTATCTCAATTAGTTAGTAGAGATAGCTATATAAAATTATATAAGTGAGTAGTCGAACTTTGTCGAAGTCCGTTTATATAATAAAACAAGGCGGCTCTCGCTTAGTGATTTGTGTCGCATAGAATAAGAAACTCTTTTTCATCAGATAATAAACTACCGCAGCGACAAACAGAATTGGGAATAATATGGAATCTAAGTATCAAGGACCAATGATAGACGAACGGCAGGGAGACTCGATGAGCCGTTCCTATATTACTACTTGGCCTCTATCTCTCTCGGCCTAATTATAAGGGTAAACTTTAATGTGTCTACATCATGTCTGTAATTCATGGGTAGGTTACCTCTTATAGAAGCGATTTCTCCAACAGAAGCCGGCGAGAGGATTTTTGCTTTAACTGAGGAAATAGAATAAAAAAATATGTCTAGTAGAGGGCAGCATGAGACTATGCATACCATGTGATCCATCACCTCTTTTTGTTTTCGTTGTTGTAATCTCTCTCGTATCCTTCTCTTTAAGATTGTATTGCTGAAGGTGCTCTCCGTAGATTGCATAACATTTGTGTACAATTATTACCTTTCATCTCCGGAGGATGCTATTTTCTCTTGTGCAATAAGAAACTGAATCTCGCATTAATGAATACGCACTATATTTTTAGTATCATCCTCTTTGCCTCTATATTTTTATTTATTTTAAAATTTTATAATTGTTATATACTTTATTATAAAATATTTATAAAATATGAGGGGTAATAGGTGGGATGAGGGTCAATATATATAACCTCCCCCCAAAACTGTATCATACACAATTGAGTGCCTATCTATTAACTTAACGCTGTAATAGTATTTATATAATTAATATAATATATATATATATATAATATCTTTATATATAATATCATATATAATATAATATTAATTATATATATATTATAATATATATATATATATAATATTATATATATATATATATATATATATGACTATATATATATATAATTATATATATATAATATTATTAATATGATATATATAATATATATTAATATATAAATCATATATATATTTTAAATAATTACCTAAATACTCTCAAATTTATTTAGTTAGTATTTATGCATTGTTTTATCTTGTGAACGAATAAATAACTCTTTAGTACTAGGGGAGTTGGTGCATAGGTGTATCTATATTGAATAAATGAAG
>JABUQX010028932.1:0-2500 GCA_015478945.1 Trachelipus rathkii
CAGAGAGAGATGGAATTAACAAGATGGTTTTCGTATTCTCAATTTAATTCTAAACGTTCGGATTGACTAATCCAATCCTCTATAGACGTAAAAAGTAATTAAAACTAAGATTTAAAAATTAGTAAATATATTTTAAACAATAACTATGACTTATAATGAATGATAAAAAATAAAAAATAGTTAATGAATAAATAAAAATATAACAGTAAAGTGAAAAATAATAATGAAATGAAAAATCTATGAAAATATTATCAGTATTTAATGGACTATTATATTTTATAGATTAAAAATAATAAAATAGTTTATATTACGCTAGTTAATATAAAATATGAGAAATAAAGACACGGGAAAAAAAAAATAAAAAATGAAATAAATACCATAATATTATAATAAATATATAATAAAATAATAAATAATAATATTAAATAGATAATAGATATAATAGTAATAATAATTGAAGTTAATTATAATGAAATAATAATAATAATAGATATAATAATAATAATAAAATTATAATAATAATAATAATAATACGAAATATGACAACATTCACATAATACATAAATAGTAACAATTATTACCCCAACATTTCCAAACAATTGCGAGAAGGAAGCAAGACTTATGGCGAGTTTGTAAAGGCATAAAGAGAGTTAAACTATGTAGAGATGGTTGGTTGTTATATAAAATCGTTGTAGTTTGGGCAAGCTTGAAGTGATATTAGAGGGATGCGGAGAGCTTGGTATGGAAATAGAAGATCGTATGTATGGCGATCTTGTTCTCTTTGTGAGATGTGGATTTTAAGAATGTTTCAAGATGAGAAATTATTGTTTAGGTGGGATGATCGTTTTTTGGACGCAGTATGGTCCCGGATTGTGATGTTTTCTGGTTGATGTTGGGAGCCGTTCTGAACGAGATACCTTAGTGGTGCCGTTGTGTTCATATTCTCTGATCGGTGGAGTTTATAGTTGTGAGTTTTTTCGCGGTTATTGTGTGAGTGGGCAGGGCTGTGAGTATGTGGTGCTACATGGTTTGTGATGTTTTTTGTGGTGTGTACATGAGGGCATAGTTGTATGTGATTCGTAATGTAGCAGTGATGTGTGGGTGATGATGGTGGGGTCGCGTCTGTTGGTGTTAAGGTTGTGGAATAGAGAGGAACTTGTTTATGCTAAAGGGATTAGATGCGATAATATTGTGGTAGTTTGAAATTTCTGATTTTATTGTTGTGGGTTATTGGCAGTAGTCGAGAGGAATTTTTCCTTATAGAGATTTTAAGTAAATCTTGTGGAGTTTTTTGGGGGCTGTTTTTGAGGAAAGGGAGTTTTGATGTTATATTGAATTGTGAAGAGTTGGAGATCTTTGAAGGATGTTGGGTGAATGAGGTTGTGGAGGGTGACGAATAGGGGATTTATCGTGCCAAATGTGGGAGTTTGTATAATCTTGTTAAGACATGTGTGAGGGGTTGGGGGAACAGTATTGCCGTTGACAATAAGTAATTACGTAGAGTAGTACATTTTCGTGGGAGTGGAAACCGTCGCAATTTGATTCATTATCGTTGCTATGCCCGATCTAATCTAGAATAAATAGCTATTAAATTGAAGCGTAGGGGACTTGTAAGTCTGAATTGAGAAGTTATGTACTCGGTGTCAGGAAGTGAAGGAAGGCTTACGATATGTAGAGGTACGGAAGCGGCCATTGGTGTTATGTTCGATAGTTACATCTAAGAAAGGAAGGCGTCTGTTGGTTTCTAGTTCCATGGTGAATTTAATATTTGGGTGTTTATTGTAAGATAGTCCAAAAATTGTGCAGGGGGTGATTGATCTTTGAATATGATTAAGCAACCGTCTAATTATCTGCGGTAAAATAAGGGTTTGAAGAGGGGTGGGCACTGTTCCAACCAAATATAGCTTCATGATGTGTGAGAAAAGCATTTGCAAAGGCTGGGCCGAGCGGCGATCCCATCGCCATGCCATCGATCTGTTGGTGAAGAATGTTGTTAAAAATGAAGATGGTGTCTTCCGTGGCCAATGTTGTTCCAATCCTACTCCGACGTCGAAAAATACTCCGGAGAGAGATATTTAATCGCGAAAAAGGTGGCGATGGCGGTGTTAAATACATTTGACGCGATGGACGTTTCGAAATTGGGTATTTTTGTGTATGTGAGTGTAACTAGCAAAACTGGCCATGAAACACTGATCGAAAGACAAACCCCTCAACTCTTCAATGAAGGAAGTTATCTCTGATGTGAAGAGTTGTTTGTGATGGTTTTGAGGTAAGAATTTAAAATATTAGCGAGTTTGTAGGTAGGGGAATTGATGGTGATAAAGATGGGAGGGGAGTGGTGTGTTGGTTGTTGGATTTTGGGGAGAACCATAAAATGATAGGATTTGTACCATGAGATTACAGAGATCGAATGCAGGGGGTAAAGATTCAGGGGTATTTTAGTTTCTAATGATGTATTGTTATTTTAGTTTCAATTTGTAAAATGTGTTTGAAAGATCTA
>JABUQX010028932.1:15000-37706 GCA_015478945.1 Trachelipus rathkii
TGCTCAACTGCGTATGTTGTCTCTCTTTTTGACCTGACTGCTCGGAAAACTCTGCTATTATTCTTACCTCTCTTTCTCTCTCTTTCTCTCATTCTATCCTCTACTCTCTTCCTTTCTCTCACTCTGTGAAGCTCAAAGAATCATCTCACCTCCATAAAAGTCATCATTATTATTATAATTTATGTAATATATTGAGTTCCAATATAATATTATATACCTTTAGTATGTTATGTGAGTAAATAGATATATATAGGTTATTTAATATATATATCGTGAGAGTAACAGAATGACTTTGAGCAGTAAGGAGCTGATTAGTAATTATTTATGGCATATATACCTTAAATATTTCACTATTGATTGATACAATAGAGTTCTAGTGAGATTTTTGATAATTTTTCGATAGCAAAAGAGAGCCTACATTTGACGCTCCACCATTATGAACTTGCATGAACTCTAGTTCAGATCAATTGTAAGTTAGTATTTTCATTATTTACGACACTAAAGTAACATAATAAATTTACAAGAATTAGGAGATGCACACAGTTCATCAATTGTCTACTCCTCATTTATTAGATATAATTTGCTCGTTCGTTTCACGGGTTGAAATTACATTCCGCATTATGTATGTATTTCTCTTAATATAAAAGTTATTACAAGAAAAGTAACAAAAAACGAATTGGGAAAAGGATTTCTTTTCACTTCATCCTATACTCAGAGATCCAATTAAACTCTATTGGAGCAACCAGATCTCACTTAAATTAGCCTCTAATAAATCAAATAATGACAGTTATTATTGTACAAAAAAATAAAATATTCGATATTACTTTATTGCAACGGAATAGTATGGAATGAATAAGAAATTCCTCACACAGGAGTAAATATATATGATTTTTGAGTGAAAGGGTTTTATACCTTCATATCATAATATTATATTACATGAGGTAAGATCATCGTTATATCTATACTTATTATTATATTATATATTTAAAACTTTATATAATACAAGTTAACTATAATATTTAACACTGTACTTATAAAAGATAGCCTATGTGATCGTAGTTGAGGCTAATATAACTGATATTGAATATAAATAACTAAGTCCAAGTGATCAATTTATTTATATAATTTAATATAATTATAAATATAAATTAAAAACATAATAAAGACACTTATTGTTTTATCTCGCAACTTGTTTTATCACAAGGCTTTGAAGGTGCGTAACGTGAAAGACCTAGCGGAAGATGTACCTTTTAACATACCTGGCAATTACACTCACATACTATTTCTATACCTTCTTTTGCTATCGAGATAATTAACCTCCTTTTTACTAGCGAGGGAACTACATGACGGGTGTATGTGAACAATCTCAATACTAACTCACGACTAATAGCGTTAATGAGGACAGATAAGTCTACATCTGGGTAAAAGAAACGACAGCATGACTCTTATCTGGAGTCACAACGAGTATTGACTTTTGGAGAAGAGACATCTTATGTTAAATACAGCTAGGAGAAATGCTCTTCTGTATATATCCTTACGTGAGCGAAAGGGCGTGTGGAAAGAAAACAACTGTTGAATCCCCTGGCTGGAAAGTAGAATATGTTTAACCTGCAATTATTGTAAGGTCGGAGAAACTGTGGTCTCGAGTTAACCATGTTGTATGTAGTCTTGCTCTCTACAAAGCGAATGAGTTGGTTTTTTTAATACTTTAAATTAGAGGAGAATCCGAAAAATGTTTTAGACGATATGTTTCATTATTAATAAAGTCTGTTTTCTACCGGACGACCATTAACAGAACGAGGCAAGAGAAGTGATCCTAGCGTTTCAAAAAGCACAGACACAACTAGCGAACAAGTTACCGCGAAAAGCCCTCTTTGTCTCTGGTGAAGCTTTTATGATTCACTGATGTTCATTTGTGACGTTTTATTACTCCACTTATATATATAAATTAATTTTATTTATTATAATTTATTTTAATTAAAAGCAAATGTTTCATTAGAATATTAAATTTTTATTTTATTTTTATTTTATTTTTATTTTTTTAAATCACTTTTTTTCTATTTTTTAACTTTAAAACCTTTAAATAAAATCTATCTTTAAAATTACCTATATATATATATACTAAATCACAATCTTTAATAATTATTATTTATTGAGCATAATTATTTAAATTTTATAAGTGATTACAGCTAAATTGGTGAATTGCTATTAAACATAGCCTCTGTATTAAGAGTCAGCTTTATTCTCATAAGTGAGTCTTTATATTATTAATGGCTTTTATATTTATTAATATAATATTTTACATATCCTAAGATAAATGAGTCCAGTGTATCCTGTTGCTGTGAGTGAGTTTGTCAATCACTTTGTGCTAAACATATGTATATTAGGATACATAGGTTGTTTTCAACACCTCTATATAAATCAACTTAACCAAGCGACTGTATAATGTTTATAATTCGAGGGTGAGGTTATAGTTATAAGAGTTAGGCTTATGAGTAATTGTAATAGCAATCCTCATATCACTTCACCAGTAAACCTTGTATTATTAATTTGATAAACTGATATTACTGAAATTTTAATTAATTACGTTGACAACATAATTATTAAATAATATAACAATCCAACCATCATTATATATATATATTATATATAATATAATATATAAATATATAATAATATATATATATATATATATATATATAATATATATATATATATATATATATAGACATATATATATATTATACTATATATATTCATATACTAATTTCCAGAAAATGGGTATTGAGTTTATATTTAGATTAGTTCCACATTTTATTAAATTTAGCTACCAACTAATTAATAATCACTAATTATTATATTATTATCTATTTATATATATCTTTACCCTAAATTAATCACCTTAGAAAACCAAAAAAGGACTTAGACCTTTATACATCATTTCACGGAGACTTTAATACGAAGATCGGATGCAGGAGACTAGATACATTACTAGATAAAATACCTGACTATCTTCATAAGAGTTTTTACAATTTTGTATTATTTTATGATCGAGGTATGAAAATTACTTAAGATACCTAATATATATATATATTATTCCATTAGTTATGGTAGTGTATGCTAATATAATCATGTCACATATATATCATATATACTGATAATTTAATTTACTTATATATCTCAATAAAATAATATACTTTATTTATAAATATTGATAAATTTACATTTAAAATCATGACTATTTTCAATAAAAAACAATTGGGGCGTTATAATTTAGCCTCAACTATCAGAGTAGTAACCAGATCTTATAGGTTAGGGGTCTGGAATTGAGATTATGGCGAGATTTCTAAGTAAAAGACTTTTATTGACTTGAAGAAGATAAAATGAAAATAGAGTCATCATTTATATAAATTTACTCTTATAGAACAAGAGTTTCTTTAACATCCTAGGCGAAACTCTCCCATCGCTTTTTCTACTCTAACGTTTTACTGCATTCATAGCAAACCACCAATTTTCCTATATGGCTTATATTCCTTTGCCATTTTGTCAGAAAAAAAAGGTTATATTCCTTACCTATTAATTCCGAGCAATGATTAAAATGTCTATCTGAGAAATTAGATTATCCTCAGAGACTCTCCTCTGCTCCTGGAAAGCATTGGTATTAAAGGACTTCTATTATATTGTTGTTGCAATTTAGGTAAAATTATAAAGTATTTGTTGAAACCACCTTATATGATTTTTAAAAAAAACGCACTCAATTTCTATTAAAATATTTGCAATTTAATTAATTACAGTTAAATATATACATAAATTACATATTCACTATTATTAAGACAGGGCTAACAGATAAATATTCGATGTAGGAAGTTACATAGAGGGGTTTTGACTTAAGTCAGTCTTTATTGTAATGATGTGTCACATGTTAAACACTGATTGGAATTTATCTAGCAAGTTGAAAAATTCCTATAAGATAATTAACATTATTTTCTACGTTTAAGTAATATGGATAATGATTTTTGTTTAGGTTAGTGTTGTTTTTTTTAGACATCGATAATTATGAAACTTTTTTTTTTCACTTTTTTATTTTTGAAAAGGTAGATAATTTATCTAAATACCTGTGAGTGGTTTGGTGGTGATAAGGTCTGCTTTTTAATAGAAGAATTTCAATAGTGTGGATTTCTAGTTTCGGTGAGTGAGTTTTTGAAGACAGTGGGTTATGCCAGGCATTGTTATTCGTACAAACTTCAATTTTATGAAATGTATTCGATTCATAGAGACTCATGTAATCGCTTATACTAGTGCTATTAGTAATTTTGGAGGTGGAGCGAGCGGATATCGACATGATCCTCTCCTCTCTAATAAAATCAGATCTTACCTAGCTTCATCTCGCTTCTCATCTCCTCTCCTTAGGTATCCACAACCTTGATTTCTTGATGTTACATTCAAGAGTTATGCCTACTCTTTCTCTCTCTTGTTCTCATTCACTGCCTCTCTCTACAGGTGCTCTTCTCACTTGCTCCATTCTGCGCGTTCATATTCCCTAAATATTCTACTCATGCTCAATTGTTCGACATCACGCTAACAATATAGATTATTCTATTAACCATTATAATATATTGGAGTGAATTATAGTACTTCAATCAAATCAGCTATTATTAATATATTAAAGATAAAAGTAGCCTTATAATTTATAAATCCTCCCTTAAAGCTTTCACTTTATCTTATCTTTAAAAATTTAGATCTATTTTCCGAGTCAAGGAAATAATAGATTCAATGTATCAAAATCACTAAGGGATAGGAAATTATCTGTGAGAGTAATATTTTCAAGGTAAAAGTTACTTAACGTAACCCATGGATTACTGTTTAATATTTACATTTATATTAATAAAAAAAATATTTCAAATTTCAGGTTTTCGCAAAAGAGTGAAGATAGAAATTGAAACCGATTGAGTTTCCAAATTTTATAATAAAATACGTCTGAACAACCATACCAAAAAAATTCGACTACGTAAAAACTTGTTTGTGCCTAATGAGGCATGGTGATAATAAATTAATCGTACTGAACTATATGTTGCAAAACAATCTCTTAAATTTTTACTAAAGCCATAAAAAATAATAAAGATATCCACTGTATGTTATTATCTCTATAAAGAACATATATTTCTCAGATATACAATGTAAATTATATTTTATATTAATCTCACTGAATTTTACCAATACATGAATATTAAATTTAACTAATATTTTATTTGGATACATGCGAACTTTTTTAAATGAACTCGAGGTTACATCGAGTGGCTTTAACGAGAATAAAGATAATAATATATATAATATATATACTTACAAACTAATGGTAATAACTTATAGGGGCCATTGTCATATAAATTCAATATTTAGAGGTTAATAACTATATCACCAATACAGGACCATGATACCAATCAAGAGGCGAAGATTCACTTCTCCTTTGAATTTTTTCTTTAAAAAAGTTTTAAAACATCCCCTAGTTAAAAAATAGTAAAATCCTACACACGAGAAGATGTGCAGCACTCTCATGAGCTGTGTTACTGTTATTTGGAATACTGTTTAGTGGAGGAGATAACATTGTAAGAACATGGGTTTTTAATTTTTTTTTTTTTTTTTTTTTTTCGCGGAAATATTAAAAAAAAAATTTTTTTTAATTTCCCTTTTATGGGGGCTCATGGTTGTGTATTACACTTTAGTTAAGATTAGTCTTAACTTTATCACATGAGAGATGTAGGAGAAGGGAATGAATTTAAAGAATTCCGATCTCTAATATTTTCTATTTTTTTTTATATATACCTTATAAGAGTGAATATTTTATTAAAAATAACTGTGAGTATATATTAACACGCAAAAGCACTCTGGCATATTGGGGTTTGAGGTCCAGGTGGTGTTTCAAGTGAACCAGCTCTCAAACTACGTTGTGAATCCACAGCCCACGGTGATGAATTCGTAATCAAGTGGCAGGAGGACATTATCAGAGTCATTCACTCACTATCTGATCCCCCGTTGCTCGAGCCCCCTAAATGGGAAAATAAATTTTTTTTTCAAATAGATTTTCAGGTCACCAAAAAAATTTTATTTTAGGGCGAATATAAGAAGAACATAAATATAATACAAGGCCAAAAAAATAAAAACACAACAACACAAAAAAAACACAATAACAAGAACATCACCTACGCGTGATAAGAGGTTTTCCGATACTGACTTCCAAACTTATATTAAACTCCCTTAGGCCTACTCTGTGCATGATTCTTATACTCCTCAGGTGCTTGTGGGCTCGTCTAGAGTATCACTGTATACTCATAGATAAGTGAGAGCTTTCAGTATCTCACACTATTTATACCCATATTATCATTATTATTTATCTTTTTGAATATTATTACATTTAACATAATATTACTCTATAAAAACAGACAAAATCGTCTATAGAATTTTAAATTTAAAATAAAGTATGTGTAAATTAGATTGGATTTTCACATTAATTTATTCTATTTTTATATTATTTTATCTCATATTCAGAAAGAGACCTAAATATCTCTAAACTCTATCACTAATAGAGTTTCTATATGCAATCCGATCCAGATGGTACGCAGAACAGAAATTGTTCTCCTTTATTTAAATTGAGAATTAGTGGCGAGATGATAATATAATGATCGCGTACATAACATTCTTTCACCATTTTTTTATACTCCAAAAAACATTCAGTCGGAGACATCTCACAATTCCAAATCCACCAAGACAGCCAATATCACGTCAATGAATCTCCCGACTACAGCCCTAGCTTAAGTAAAATAGTATTGCAAAGGTGTCCGAAGTTTATAAATAAATAATCAACGTAACATTAAGACATAATCTGCCTCAGTAGGTTCGCATAAAAGTATATGTGGAAGAGCACTAAGTATATAATAAAGAGGATCGAAAAGCTATTAGGGAATAATATATACTCTATGATACTACAATTGACCCGCTCATTTGCAAATCATTCTTAACTCCATATTATTTCTAGATAATACTTTATTAATATGCATTAAGCAGTCTATCAATAAAACTACTGAGGAACCAGGAAAATTATCATATATTTCTTCCATAATATATAATATAATAATATATAACCTAGTCTTATATTCATAACAACTAGAATATATAATATATATATATATATATATATTATACTACTCTTAATACAAAGGAGTTTTCTTATCATCACCTATTGAACTTTAACAGCGGACACAAAGCACCGAGTTGCTTATTAATTATTATAATATACCAAGAATCAACAATAGATATAAAACCTATATACCTACTTTTACACCGGATTTCGAGCCCATTTCTTACATTGCATCCGAAGAGGGCAATATAAGTACACTGTAACTAAAAAACATACTTAACAGTCCTTTACAGTCACCGTAAAATTTAACATCCTTCTTGGTGTCTATATTCTTAATTGTAAATCAGAATTAAATTAATTCGAGACATATCTATTATAGCACAACCCCTAAGAAGAGAAATAATATATAATTTATAAATAATATAGTATTTTTTCATAAAAAATTAAAATTGTTATCTATCATGTATGTGGTGCAAATAATTTCACACGTTTATGTTATTAGGAACGAATATAGATATCGTTCATTATATAGAAGAAAGACTGACGATAGTCGAGAGATAGAGAAGCTGGCGCAAGGTATGCCAGATAAACTCGTTGCACACATTTTAATTTCCTTATTAAATACACTAATAAGAGTATACGCCGGTAAGAGTAAAACCCATTAATAAGATAGGATAGCCTTCATAGGTTCGGTGGTCTCCTCTCGCGGTTACTCTTTAAACCCACACAGGGATAAAGTGCGAGAAGGGGAGGACTTTAATCGTTCCACCTCCTGCTCTGTCGGTTTCCCGATAACCCCTCTTAAATTAGGAGAAATCACCTTAAAAATACAATCAGAAAAAAATAGCCTTAACGATTTTTTCTCACACGAGAGTGCTAAGACAATTAACAATTGGTATTATCGCGCAACACTCTTATACTATGCTCGATGTCTGTAACTTGAGAATACGACAAGGAATGTGCATATGGTCAATCACAGCGTAGATTAGTGTTCTAGGACTTAGAAATAGATTATCAATGAGGTCTTAACCAACCTTGATTATTAAGGTGTTAATTAATAAATATTATATAACTGTTTCATTCAAAGATGGAAGAGATTAGTATTATTATATTAATTTTTTTTAACCTTTTTTTTGAGAGTGCAGAAGTGCAAAATTTATTAACAATCGTCTGAGGTTTAAAAATAGTTATTTATATTTTTATACCGTGTGAGGGTATGTATCATTATTTTTTCCCTAAGTGTGAGCCATGCTTAGGTCTACTACTTCTAGGGATTGTCTGAAGCCTTGAATAGAATATTATGAATTTATATATTACTAATATCTGAGCATCATTATAAAATTATAATTTTATAACTTTTTCTAAATTAATTCAATCTAAAATTTCAACTTGATTCTCAAAATACACTTTAATTGTATTTAATATCACTTATTAATTATTTAATTGAATAAGTAATAATTTATTTATAAAATCTCCATCTAATAAATCTTCTGCTACTGACGGATAATTGTCAATCGATCCTAACCAAAAGTCATTTAATGGAACTAATTCTAATTTTGTTCTTAAAGCAAAGGAACAGAATTTCAAAAGGCTCTCCATACTTGGGAATGGAAAACATGTAAGGTCATGATTAAATAATAGTAAATAACCTATGACATTTAATATCTATAAGTGTTCAGAATATATATGAATCACCCTTATACGGATCCTACTTGATCAACTTAAAACCATGAACCATTCCTAATCAGATTATTACCAAACCTAATATTGTCATATATCTGAATCAATAAATATTGCTCATATAATGGGTTAATAAATTATACTTATAATTGGATGGTATTCCTACACGAAATGGACAAGGCCTATCTCCTAATTGTGCAGCTCCGCCTAGTTTCAGCCATATTACTCTTAACAATACTATTCTAGAGAAATATGGAAAATCCATTTAGCTGTGACATATCAGTGCTAATGCAAGTTCTAAATTTGGATTGAACCTGTGTAACAAAAGCTAGTAAATTACATTTCAACAACCATCGAAATATAAAACAACGAGAGTCACACTAAATAGAATGAATAAAAATGAAAATAAACTTTTTGCAACATAACCTCTTGTCATATAGCAGGGTTATCAGTCGGAGAATGAATGCTTACATTTTTGGAAGTCTACAATGTTGTCTCTGCGTGATTACACTTTAATATAATACCTTAACATAATAATAATATGTATAAAATATATACGCTTTATTAGAAAAATAATTATTATCCAATATAGATAATAATTACAATTGGTATTACAAATCTTGATAAATAGGTACACATGTCTGGTAAAAAGGATGGCAAACAATTGCTATATATAGAATATGTCGTAGTACCAAGTAACACTACATATTCTAATTCTTTTAGAAGTAAACTGCTTTATTATAGGTTTTTTACTCACTGATAATGAGAAAATCATAAAATATATAGACTCTTATAAATTTGCATTTAATACGAGCCACTCAACATATGTGTTAAGACTCACCAGTAACGAGGGTTAATCATACGAGTAGGGGTGTGTGTGAGATAAGTCATCAGTGACATATAAAGCCCATCCCGTTACGTGTGGAGGGGTCGAAGAGGTAAATATCTCACTATTAATTTCATCATCTATGTGAAGACAAAACACGCGAGCACCATGAAAACTCCAAATTACTCATTCAATAGTATGTGCAAGGATTTCAACTGAGTGAGAGCCCACCTCGGCAGCGAAGTGGTGGGCAAATTAGTGTTTCCTACCGATGACGTGTATTTCCTTCGGAATTGAGATTCTCTCACCGCAGACCCCCAATGAATGTAACACAGCTTGAATTAAAACTTGTAACCATAGCTATTAACTCTTGGGGGGATTAACGTTTAGATCTAATTTTAAATAAAAAATATAAAGGATAGTTGAAAAGATTATCTTAAATAGATAAGTTCCAGCAGCTCTATCTTTATTAGTATGTTAAACTCACGAAAAGATTCACTACCCTAAATATGAAGATCGCCTCTAAGATATGGATCGATTAAACTCCACTTAACTTCGAAATAAGCACTCTTATATCTATTTATAAACCACAAATATAATGAAACCATATTTTTTTTTATTTTTATATTATAAACGCTAGGTTAGTGTCGTATGTCGAGAAATTATTTATACTTCAGGTTCCAATAAATGTATCTTTCTTTTCTCTAGTAAGCTATTTGTTATTTGTTGTGTTTAGATAGAGTGAAAATAAGTTTATTTGTCTATATGATTTTTTTTTTTTTTTTTTTTCTTTTTGTTTTTATATTTTTTTTTTTTTATCAATTATTCCACGACCCAGCATAGGCATCCCTGAATTCCACAAAAATTGTATATCTCGTTTTATTACTGTAATATTAAAATATCATTGATCCTATTTAAAGATACATCACAAACGAGTGACGCTAATTTTGTGATGAACGCTTGTACGACTATATATATATACTTATTCAATATATATATATATCAGGATAAATCACAGCATTTATATTATTTAAATATATTTAACCAAATAACCTTCGTGCTTGTGTAAGTTGTAATATATATGTACCACTAATAACACTTTTATCGCTAAATAATCATAACATATACTACTTTATATCATACTATCTATATTAATTTCTAGTACCTTCAAAATTGGAGCCTTATATAATATTATAATATACAAATCAGTACAAAAAAGTTACCTAAAGTAATGAGTGATACTAGGAATTAAGATACCCTTAACGTCATTTTTATTAAATTCATACACTCTAATTTTATAATTATTAAATCTCTCGGTATTGAAAAATAGATGATCATAAGAAATAAAAGATGTTGTTGGTTACTTGTAGCATAATATTTATTACTTCAGATGATTAAAATCTATTTAACATTATTATCATTAATAATAAAACGTATAATTTTTTTAGATATTTTGATTAATAAAGATTCATCAAGATTACAAAGTCGAAAATATATCTGAAGGAAAGATAACTATAGTTAACTAAATATAAAATTAAGTATGATTTTATTAATATTATAATATCCTGATAAATAATAGATTTTTATAATAGATTAATTCAATTAATATTCAGTATAGATTATATAAATTATTGTGCCTATTATACCTTATTATTATCTTTTTCACAATTCTATTCATATATCAATAAAATATATATACTTTATGGTATAGCCTTATTTATTACAGAGCCACTTCTAAATTAATGTTCTGCGACTCAAGTTTTTCTATGTGAAAGATGAATCTACTTATACTACCGAAAAGCTCTCTATCGAAATTCAAAGCATTCTATTGTGCACTTCCTAGGCAAGAAATTATTACATACACTTATTTTTCTGTCTTTTCTCCGAGAGATTTCAAACATTTCATAGCCATTATCAAAACTAACACTGTGTGCTACACTAAGATATGTTGCGCTTTAGCTCATTACCAAACCTCTATTACAAATGCTCGTCCCCTTTCTTTTAGAAATGAGTAGTGTAAAGAAAAACTTTTCCTCATATATAATTAAATATAATCATTGTATAATCGTCTTCAAATCAAATGATATGTTACTCACTTCCTCCTCTATTTTTCCAAGAGGAAATCATCAGGAAACGCATTAATCTTATTGAGCTCTGTAAATACACTCTATTGACTAGGTATGGTTTTCACTATATTTAAATTGTTAGGCTAACTTGTAACAGATTACGACTATTCAATAGAATGGGCATTATAACAAGTCAATTTGTTATAGTTGTTTCCATCCAAATAATTCCAAACTGATGCCTATCATTCAACAAATTCTAAATCAGCTACCGCTGATCTTACAAAACTACTCATAATGTGTCAGCTATAATCGTTATCTGATTTATGTAATAATAGCTAGGATGAAAGTATTGAATGGCTTTATCCAAATTAAAGTTTTGAATAAACATTTGTGTTACACAAATAATATAACACCTAATATTAGTGAGTGATCACCTTTAATTTTATCACATTAACCATGAAGCTCTATCGTCTCATATCTTCTAAAGACTTTAGGGTTTTATTTCTCCCAACAATTCTCATTCCAATCATAAACTGAATTTTAAAAAACTTGAAGAATCATTGCTATTTAGAATTTCGATCAGATATAGATCAACTGAATCTAGTAATTATAGAATAGTAGTGAGGTCAATGTTATTTAAGGCTTCCACAAAACTATCAGAAATATTAGGTTCTGTTTTAACAGTTTCTTTACTTAAAATAAATTCATTAAAAACACTTAATTTAATTTCTAATTCTAAATAATAATCACTTTGACTTTCTATTTCAGAGTCCATTTTTAGGCCTTCAAGCTCAGATTCCATCAAAACATCAATCATGCTTTCATCAATTTCTTTAATTTTTAACATCAAATTATTTATTTATTTTATTTGCATTTTGCATTAATTAATACTTATTCTGTGCTTATTTTTCAATTCATTCAATTTAATTTCATTTCATATTTAATCCAAAGCAAATCATTAATAACTCACTTTTTAAATTTTGATAAATTTGTCCATTTTGGTTCAAAATGCTTAATCTTAAATATTTGCTATAATTATCCTGATATTGTGGTCAACCATTATGAATTAAAAATTATATAGGCTACAACTACCCTAGGCTTTCAAAATACCTCTTTTCCCTTCGTTCACCAAAATCTGTAATCCTCTTCAGTCGCTAGTCTCGGTCATCGCCTCCCTCATATCTCTCTCTTTCATCACAACTCACTTATCATTTCTCTCTCTTCTTATATCACTTAACACTCTTTTATCATATACAATAAATTATATCAAATAGTGAATTAATATACCTGATATTATACTATATTACTATTAAATAATACAAATACTTTAAAAAATATAATTGAATATAATAAATTTATATTTAATTTTAATACAATTATGAGTTCTATTACTTATATAATTACGTCGATATAAATATAAAAATACTATTTAAATTCACAAGTAAAAAATGTAAAAGGGATAAAGAAAAATACTGAAGTTAAATTTTTGATTTAATTTATAATATGTATAGTTGATATGTAGGAAAATTGAAATAAAATGGGGTGATTTTATTAGTGAGATTTGAGTCTATTGGATATAGGCACGAAACTATTAATCCAGTCGAGATTGAGAGTTGATGTGGAAATGCAGCGTGTAAGTGATATAGATAATTTTAATCGAAGTTCCCACCTATCCACAAGAGAGGCTGAGTCTGATTTATTTCGTTGGAATGATTATGAGAAATGGAGAGGGTCGAAAAACTATCATATATTAACTTGAGTGAGTTTCACAATTATTTGATAAAAACAATAACAATAATTTAAATAATCTTTAGATTATTCTCGCGTGATTTCTTATACCATGAGAACAAGGCAATGGTTCGTATTTTTATAACAGAAACCACCCATTTTCCAAATATCCAATGAAATCTCTCTCATCCATTTAGATAGGAGCGCGGTGATCTAAATTTATTCGCTCAAATATAGCGCGATTTGCGAGCCATATACTTTAATTGTAATAACTTTAAGCTATGTCTGAATCCACACTCTCAGAGTTCAGTAATTTTCGCTTAAACTGTATGTCAGAGTTTTAATTAAAGCACTTGTTCAATTAATAAGGTAATTAACTTTTCAATTATTGCACTTGACAGAACACATGTCTCACAAGGGTTAAGGTAGCATGCGGTTGCCTTGTTTCAATACGGAGATGAATTTTTATCACACCTGATCTTAGAGGCTTGACACGTTAAAGACTATGTCTTGAGAGTGTAAGTAAGACTGATATCGCTGATAGCATATCGTCAGAATAAATCTCTTCATTCAATATTAGATAGTACTATCCCAAGAGTAACTCTATATTTTGCTATTAATATGTTCAACAAGAGATAGGAGCAGAATGTATTAGTTGTTTCTTATTTTGGATCGGAACGTGCACTCATCCCACCGCAAAGAACTCGATTCTTACTGAGTTTTTTATCTGAGGTCAAAGTAGCGTATATTCTAATTTAACTCCACCAAAATAGAGAACTATATTTACCAGCTTGGAGAGGTACATTGTGTGATATATCTGCTCCGAAACGAATTGTGCCGCACAGGACACTATATCAATTACAAGGCTAATTACTTAGAGCTGTGAACATCTGGGAGTGACATAGCCCTCCTATAACCCTCTAATAAAGAACACAATTTATTATAAATCTCGTATAGCATTATCAATAAGCACCGTATATCTGAAAAGTCGACAAGATTATTTTTGTATTATGATACAGATAGTGTCGGCTTCATAGCTCAAAGAAAAAAGCAAAAATGTTTTTCAAAGAGGTTTTTCTGAAAGCGAGTGCTTGCTTATCTCTAGATACAATTAGTTAAAAGGGACGCGGGTGTTAGGGATATATACTCTTAATACTATACCTTTATATCATTAACTTAATACCTTTTGTTAGTGGATACAAGAATATTAAGAATAATATATCCGACTGTTCTCTTCAGAAGTCCAAGCTTGATGAAATCACCAGTGAGAGTGGGCATATACGATTATTCGACGACTCATTGGAGGAAAATAGTCCGTGGACTCTCATGGTGAGAGTTGAATCAAGATAATTCAATTTAATAATATCGAGATAAATTATATCAGAAAGGAGCATTAAATACGAAACAACTCTTATATAATTGTTTCTTAGATTTAATCACAAGGGAGGTTTTAGAATTACTAAACAGGAGTGTAAATATGTTAAATTTTAATAATTGTTGGTGGGTGGGGGTCAACTCCGGTTGAACGAATTCTCCGTAGAAAAATAAAGTTAAAGTTATTAGAGTACAACAGCCATAACCTGAGAGTACGGCACCTTTCCACTAAATAAAATTACACCTAAAATGACATTAAAATTCAGTAATAAGATTTAACACTTTTCTTTTAATATTAATTACATTAATAGGAGTTTATCCTCTTTTTTTATTTAACTTTAATGATTAATTTAATTTTCTGGGTTTGATAGGAGTTATCATATTATTCGTTCCAAAAGAGGAATTTATTGTGCATAAAGGGTTTCTCCATCCGTGAGTCAATTTAAAAAATGGCGTAAGGTATAAAAGGAGCGTGTACTCTGTGGTATGTGAACAGCTAACTCGTTATTAGAACACACGAAATATGACTACATACACCATAGGTGCTAAACACTTTCCACACCTAATAAAATACCAACCAATTGTCCGATCCTCCTATTCAACAAGAATTATGACTTGTGATCGGTAGTGGCATAACAGTAGATATACACATAGAAAACCTGGCACATGTGATCAAAGTACTTACCAATTATTAGCCCTAGATTAATATATCACTTATAATTAAGAAACGGAAAAAGACACTTATTGTGTTTAGTGGTAAATAAATATCTTTCCGATCTTGCTATAGAGAAAAGGCCTAGATAAATATGTAGGGGGTCGGAAGGCGGAGTGGTAATTCTTATTACTAATCACTATCATAACAATAACACAAGTAAACCCTCATTCTATTCTATAGCCATCTTGAGACAAAGTATATTACACGTCAGATAATAACTTCGAGACAGTACCCCAGTCACCATACAGAATAACATAGTAGAACAACAAATCAAATGTTGACATCAAGTACGTGAGAGAAGCGTGCTCAATGTATATTATTTCTGTTCATCATATAGAGTACGGATCCCAACAACGGGAATTTTATTGAGTATAACTGGAAACTCTTACAATCAATACTAATGGATCCTTGTGAGCTTTATGATTAGGTGTTTTAAATGTTTATATATTTATGGTTTGTAAATTTCCTTTGTATATTCTATTGTTTTGGTGAATACTGGCGGATGAATTATTTATAGCTGTGTTGATATATATTTTGGTGAGAGTTGTGTCTGATAAATTTTATTTGTTTGTAAATTTTTCACTTGTTTGGTAGTGTGTGTTGATTTTATTGTGTTTTTTATCACTAGTTTAATGTTGTGGTGGTTAAAAGTTTATGATGTGTTTTGGTAATAGTGTACTGTAAATAGTTTGTGTATTATTTAATGTTTCAATTTTATTTCTACATTAAAAAGAAATAGTTTTTATTATTTGTTAAATCATACCACGTTATTAATATGTTTTTTATATTTTAAATATACTATATATATATATATAATATATATTATATAATATAATATTATATATATATTAATTAATATTATATATAAATATATATATACTATATATATATATAATATATATATATATATATAATATATATTATATAATATTAAATATATATAATATATAATATATATATATATAATATATTAATATATATATATATATATATTATTAATATATATTATATATATATATTTATATATACCTAACATATATATATATATAATAAATGTTAAATAAGCCATTAATAATTTCTATCATATCATTCATATATAATTTATACTCTACAAATATTAAATTTCAAATGTATCAAGCATTACTTGGTAATAGAATATTATATATATATAGTATCATTTGCATAATAATATATCACACATATATCGAAATATTACCACGAATTAAATACTTATATAATATACTACATATATAATTATTGTGAGTAAAAAAGAAACGAAAATACCGGCTGAGACAGGAGGCGTATTCAGGTGGGCGTTTGCCTAGAGTGTGCACATAACTTGCCAGTAAACTGAAATTTTATGTCATATATAATAATGTGTGTGGATCTAAATTCAACAATACGTATCTATGTCCAACTTCATTGTTATTTTAGATGCCTACATCCAAAAACATTTATTGTACCCTATGAAATATATATTAAAGTAATATTATGAATAATAATTTAAATATTATAAACAAACCAGAAATAATATTAATTGAACACATAAGAATAATACTCAATATATTCTTTTTCGAAAGAGAAGTGTAAATATCTGTAAATCCTGATGATGATCTGCAAATATGAGAGTTATAAAGAATACTTGTTCTTCAGTAGTCTAAATTACCATCTGAACACCAAGATGATCACGTCTCTGACGATCAATGTGATTTTCATTAGTATTATTCATTATCGTATTATAATAAAATTAAAGATTTTATATTTTTTAGAAATGCATTGAAATATATTTATTTTATTTCTAAATTCAGTAATTGTTATGCACAACAATAATAATATTTTATGACTTAAGACAAGTAATTAGTACATTGTAATGCATAACAATAATAATATTTTATGACTCAAGACAAGTAATTAAGTACATTGTAATGCATAACAATAATAACTTTTTATGACTCAAGTCAGGTAATTAGAGCATGGCCAGGGACGACGTTAATCCTCCTTTAAGACTCAAGACAAGTAATTAAGTACATTGTAATGCATAACATTCCGAATATGAGATTCCTTGAAGGATTATCCATACACAATTCCTACTGATATAAGGATATTAATGATTGAGATATGTTATAAAAGATTTTAATATAAGATAAGGGAGGGAGCTAGTAAATCAGTTAATATGAGAAGTGGATAGTAATGTATGCACAGTATATATAGTATTCATTCTTATCACTTTCAGAGATTAATATAATTATTATTTATATGCTATTATTCCTCATTCATGAAAGCTCTTTACATAAGAATTTTTATAAAATCTTTATACTTATATACAATAAGTTATATAATAATCCATTATATATATATGAGTTCGATTTTTACAAGCTATATAATTATTACTATACTATGTGTAATTACCATTTTTATGTAAAGTAGGCATTAAAGAGACATAGTGCTTAATATCGATAGATTATGTGGAAATAAATTCTCGTTTATTATATATCCACACTATACCCTAATAATTATATATCAAACTCTCTAGTTATATACTATCAAAGTGATATGCTCATCGCTGAGAATCTCTAGATTTTTTCGAGTCTATAAGAGAATAAAGATGCGAGATTGACTATCGCAGACGGAATAATTGGAAAATTGACTTAGTCTCTGTGGAGTATCCACACAGCCGTATGTCTAATTGATTTCCACTGTCTCACCTGCGACGAAGTTTTATCTCCTATTCTTGATCCAAACAAAACAGAGATAATAAGTATGCGCTAAAAAATTCATATTTATCTCTCCTTTATATATATACCGTTGGTTCTCCTTAGCCCTTGACTTCATGTACGAATAAATGCGGCGAAATATTTTCAATTCATTCCAGATAGCAACTGTGTCTAATATATACATGTATTCTTGAGTAATCTCTACTAACTTTGTTCTCTTCAGTAAATTTGTCGGACGGGCATCTAAAACGATCTGAATATTGTGTGTTGCTCAAGGAATGATCAAAATGAATAATGAGAAGTCGTTCTCACTAAACATAAGAAAAGGCTAATCTCTATCGCCATAAAGATCTACATAATGTTCTCTGAACATAGTATTTTTAAAAAGAACTATTTAAAATTTATTTACAGGTTTACTAATAATTCGATTTTTATCTGTCTGCAAATTATCCCATCTGTAGCACTATTATTCCCCTTTCCCCTCAGTATTTATGAGAAACCGTAGCTTCTTCACTATGTTCTATACCTTCTATTTCCCATTTTGTTCTTTGGATGCACAAGAAGAATGAGAAAGTCCTTGCTCCGTGTCTATGTCTATACTCATTTTACTCCATATACTAATATTCTTGTTTACTTTGCATGTTTACATATGAACGTCTACATTCATTTTACTTGAGTGAATTCGCTAATACCATTTATTAGAGCACTGATTTTCCCTTTGAAGATATCTCCGCGATCCTAACAGAGGGAAAATGAGCTCGTGCACATTCTTAGGATCAAAGAGTTCGCTTATCGTCAGATACCGAGTCCTGAATATCAATAATTATCAGCTCTCTCGCGTGTGTCGAGTCATATTATGCTAATGCCTAAATAATTCACTTATTGCACGAAGTGCGAGCGTGGCGCGCGAATCATACTATCTCCTAACTTTTACAAGACACAACAAGATTTTACTTAATATTTTTATATTTAAGCCTGCAAAATCATTTTTAATAGGAGCTAAAAAAACTTATCGGGGGACTCTACTGGGATGGTATGTGCGTCTTTGAAAGCAATAACATATCAAAAGCACGTTTGACACCAATGAATTGCTGTATGGCAAATGTCGTCCACTTCTTTAATTACGATCTTCTTCTCTAGTATGAAAACTAACTGCGACATCCTTTGGGTTTCATCATCGCTGTTTTCTAAGTGTTCTTATTCACAAGATACTCGCACTTGTAGCTTTCATTTTCAATCAACATTAGCCTTTTGTGGTCTTAATATTTAAAATCGCCTCTGCTCTCTCTCTCATGTCACTCAGGCTGTTGTTAATCACGGAGTCTGAAAACTTTAGTGATACCTACTTTCCTCCTTTTTCTGTCAATAAGTGGTGGTTTACACCTTCTAAACATGGGATTTTCAAAATACTACTTATTATCTTCCTTTTCCACTTAAATATTATCATTTATAAATAAGAGAAATAGTAAATTACTAACTTCTTCTCTATCACACTTGTTATTCTTTGTCACATTTTAATAGAACATGCTCTCACATTTCTCATTCTATGCGGACGACTCGTAGCGAAAAATCCCGAGATGTTTAGCTGACGATAGCTATTCTATCACTTCGAGAGGTCCAATCCTAAAGTTTTGCGTAAAGCCAGATACACTATTTGAATAACGGAATCTATTTTATTAGGTAACCTACTGTTGCCCCCACTTTTTACTCTGGCACATGATGCCTCTCGTGCGAATTATCATCCTAATTCCTGTCCTGTGCCCCTAAAGATTTGGTTTAACTCTATGTTTTTCTCACGTACTACAGGTGGTCACAAAAAATACATAATAACACAATTTTATGTTTAGGGGGTTGTACGTCCGCAACGAGAATAAGCGAAGCAATAACATCGAAAAAGATATATTCAATTTGTTAAATGAAGGTAAGTAAAATACGCGCAAAAGTGTGTGTGTAGGTTAAATGTCAAAAATTCCCAGTAAAATGATAAGATCTACACAGTCGAGAATGAAATCACATTAATGCATTACAAATCCGCTGTTTATATGATTGTCTTCTGTGTGCAGAATGTTTACAATCACGTTGAAGCTCCAACAATAGTCGGCCATCATGTGTGTATCCCATCTTCCTCTTGGTATCTTTTCTTTCCATCACCTTGATAGTCTTGATGACCTTCTTCCCTTGTTCCCTCACTATATAACAATCCTAGATTAATCCCGAAACGGATCTATCTAAGGTGACTATGTAGAACAGTGAACAACTTTTATGCTCATATTAGCATTCAAATTTTTGAATGTCTGCTTATATCTAACTTTCTGTGAGTTCTCATAGTTGGCAGATTTATGTTGCCTCCAAAAAGTTCTGAACAACCAAGAAAAAAATTTTTTTCCAGGAAGATGCTTCAATATCAGTCATGGAATTTATGCAATTTGTTATCCTTGATGATTTGGCGAATTTGGGGCCACTAAAGATTCCAGCTATTGAGTATTCTTCTCCATAACTCAACCTTGGAAAAAATATCTGCAAATATATTTGAAACACTATTTACCATCTTTGTCTAGGGCCTAACAATTTGGCGTTCATTTCATCCTAGTTTCGATGTGGAGTGGTGGAAATATTTCTCCCTGACTGTCAACCAGTTGGTTCGGTTAATGATATTGATGCACCTACAGTCAATATTTCCCCTAGCAGGCTACAACTTTTTCCCAGTGGCCTTCTTTAGCCCTACTATCCCACAAGCATATGAAACAAGGATACTTAGTATATCTGCTTTGCTGGCCCAAGAGATGGGTTTGACCATCTTCAAAACAACGCATAATAGACGACTGGTGTTCATTATATCTAACTTCTGCAAGATCATTCTTTTATATTTTCATATTCCTTTTTCGTTTTTGTTTGTCTAGTGAACCATTGGAAAATCTGATGGATAACTATTTGCATTGTTCAATAAAACCAATTCAAGCTTTTTCTCGTTGAACTATCCCTAAACAATCGCAAATATTTTTTTCTGTCGGTATTTAGCGTAATCATCCCATTTGGAGTAGGAGTTTCCAGGGAATGTTCCTACGTATTATCTAGGTTCTTCCTTCTTCAATGAAATATGGAAGAAGTAATACTTCTCTTGTCCGAAAAAGTTATTTTACATTCGGCTTGAGACAGTTCTTTTCACTTAGTCAGAATGCTAAAAGTCTTCAGAATCTTGCTTGGAAGACCACTTACTCTGTTAAATCATTGATCTTCTTTCCTGGAGAAATGTTGCTGTGTAGAAATATCTTTTCTTCATATTCACGTACAACTCTATCATGCACGTGCTGCAAACACCCAAATCCTGGGATAATCTTCTCTCAGACGAATTTGCTAGGCTGGGAGTGTAGTGTGGTAAAGGTCTTCCTTGCTGATTCCAATCCCGGATACTCAATTTACGTTTCTTGTAAGATGATACCCTTTCACACTAACCAAACAAAAATAACAGTCACTATGGTGATTCTTTGGCTCCCGCCTACCATAGGCACACCAAATTTTAACCCTTTACCTACTCTCTGCTTTTCTTCGTCCATTTTTCGACTGACGTAGATTTTCGACACACGTTTTACAGACCATACGGGGAGCCCAAGACTTATCTTGGTCTCCGAGTTTTATTCCAAAGTATGCCAGATATGCCTTGTTCACAAGTTTATAAATATTTTTTCTTTGGTTCTCCTGGCAATTTTCACCACAGATGTAGAAGAATACATTGGGGTTATTCAAAACAGGCTCTTCGTGACAGTGTACTCATAGTGTTCTAAAAAATAGAAAAAATAAAGTATATATAAAGGTAAGCCCTTAAAAAAGAAATAACGATATTAACTCGTAAAGATTATGCATTAAAAAAATATTTTGTATAGAGGTATTCTGGAAACAACATACCCTGTTCTCAAGAACTAAGCCAACTTGGAAAAACTAAATGTCATTTCTGGAAATAGCACACCGATATACTATAAATTCGATAAAATAATCTTGCCTTGGCAGCAAAAAAAAATATATATTTTTTTTTTTTTTTGTTGGCCAGTGTTTTATTGATGATACATTCGACCAACTTGTTGGCAACTACACAAAATTTGTGCTTTATATATATATATATAATATATTTATATAATTTATATTATTATATATATATATATTATATATATAATATATATAATATTAATATATATAATATATATTATATATATATATATATATTATATTATATATATATATATATATATATATATATACTCTTATATATATATATAATATATTAACAAAAGAGAGGTCATTCTCCTGAAGAAAAAAAATAGAATAATATAATATATATATATAATATATTATATATATATTATATATATATATATATATATATATATATATATATTATAATATATATTATATATATTATATATATATAAATAAAAATATATATATATATATATATATATTATATATATTATATATA
>JABUQX010028933.1:0-25587 GCA_015478945.1 Trachelipus rathkii
ATATATATATATATATATATAATATATATATATATATATATATATAAATATATATAATTATATATATAATATATTGCCGCAGTTAATCTTTATTTGGGGCGTTAAAAATTTTTCTGTGAGGGCCTCTGCATGCGCCCGAGGCCCTTATAAGGCGCGAGGGCCCAGGTCGATTGCCCCAGGTCGCCCTGCCCTAGAGCCGCCAATGGTCTCACGTAAGTCTTATGTTATTATTTTAATTATGTAAATATCTTCCAAAACCAAGAGCTAATACAGTAAAATATAACTATTCAACATTTTGTGTTTTCTCGAACCAAAATTTAGTAAAGTTTTCTAATCTTAGAGGCTAGTGGAAACATTTTTCAAAGTGACAAATATGGTTTGACCAAAAGTGTTATTTATCTTCAGTTACTCAAAATAGTGGTGACGTAGATTCTGACTCAAGGGTTCTAGTTCTGTCTCTGTCGTTGACTTTATATATTCGTACTTTTTATATTAATGACCCTTCTTCCCTGCAGTAACTCTAGTTCTATATCCACTCAGCTAATAACATGTATGCGATTGTAAAAACGCTCGGACCCGTTCTTCTTTCAACTTATTTCAATTCTGCTTCCTCTTTTACTTTTTAGAATTGCCTCCTCATCTTAATCTTTCCGGATCTATTCTCGCTGATCTAGATAGAATTCCAGGGTGGGGTCGTCTCACATCCTTGGAGAAATTCAATCTCCTACAAACTCAAACCTCTACACATCTCCCTCTCTAAAACTCTTCTTAATATTTTCCATCTCCTTTCGACGGAATTCTTCTCGCTTGACTCATGTTGGACAATCCATTGAACATTCCTTGCCCTTATAGACGTACTAAACAAAAAAATATCTATGAAAGCTCTGCGGATATCATCACACAAGTTTGCTAGGACGACGGCCTCAAAGGAAACCCTGGAAAGTTCTATAGTTAAGACTGCGAGAACTTTTAGTGGCCTTCTTCCCTCAAGATTACCGCCAGGCCTAACCAAGGGTATCAATTCGCCCTTGTATGGAACTTCTCATCATATTAGGCCGGGTAGGGGAGGCTTTGAGGTTGTTTTCAATGTACACTGAATTTAACAAATAGGGCTATGCCCATTTTTTTAGAAAACGAGTTAACAGCAGATTGTAAAGGATAATTTTAATATTTTTTTTTTTATTTATTTAAAATATAATGCGTGAAGCTTTGTGTGTGAACTTTTTTAATTAAAATAAAAAAAAAAAATTATATTATAAAAGTGGGCTTCTTGTGGTGCATTTTTCGGTTAGGGTAAGCTATTTATATTATATATATATATATAATATATATATATATATATATATATATATATATATATATATATATATATATATAGATATATATATATATATATATATAATATATTATATATCTTAAGAATTTGAGGTATTATAAATTTTGTATTATTGGTAAGTTTCCTTCATTCATTCTGCTTTGTAAATTTGTTAACTACATTTGCATAAACATGAGGATGACTTCTTATAGTTTTTGTTTCCATAGATGATATATACTATTATATAGCCGGTATGTAAGGATATATAATATGGCATTCCAGATATATCAAGACTTAATATAATATTATATTATATATATATAATTATATATTAATATATAATTATATACGTGCTAAATAAAAAAAAAGGAACACACACCAACAAACCACTAGGGACAAAAGAATAATTCAAACTAAGGAGTAATCAAAAATGCTTATCGCTTATATTTACTTTAATAAAAGAAATGTTTACGAAAACTAAATTTTTTCGCGCATGCGCGCCCTCCGAGTAAATGTGTCCGTTAGGTTACGTTTAGCATACGTTTGTCAGCACTGCCGCAGAGCAGGTTTAGGTTTGTTATTCGAAGAAAAATATGGTACATTAAATTTCAAATATTTTAAAAATTATAAGAAATATAAGCATCAACTGTTGAAAGATCCATTTGGGTAAGCGGCGCTTACATGGCATAACCTTAATGCCCCCTTGATATATATTATATATATAATATATATATATATATATATATATTATATATATATATATGTATATATATATATATAATAATATTAGATATATTATATAATAGATATATATATATATATATATAATTATATATACTATATATAATATATATATATATATATATATATAATATCAGGAAAATCTATGAAAAATAAAACATATCAGCGAGATTATCCAACTTGAACTATAATTACTAAAAAAAATAAAAATTATTTTTCGACAAGCCATGTCCAAAAATTCCACCTCATAGGTAGGTAAATTTACCACTCTGCGCGCCGTTTGCACCTCGTTAGACCATGAGGTAGGCTGTTAACACAACTGTTGAGAATTTATAGCTGGCCTATATTAGAAATTTTTTTCAACAATATTAAGTAAGAAAATTTATAGCTATAAGTAATATTATTGATTATTATATTATTATTATTATTATCTTATTATTATATTATTATTATTATTATTATTATTATTATTATTATGTATTATTATTATTATTATTATATTATAGTCACTAATATCAGGCGAGGTACATGTTATCAGATATCGATTGTTTTTTACCGATATTCGTAAAGTTACTCGGAGGTAATACGATACCGGTGGCGTTACCCAACTATCCAACATTTAGTTTAGAAAAAAGTTAAAAATCGAAACATGTTAAATAAAAAGTTGACATTAAGCATTGCAGACCTAAAATCTTTACATGAAATATGATGTTGATCAAAAGAATGAAAAATAATTTGTTCTAATATATATATATATATAAGAAATTTAAATGTAAAGGGAATAATTTAAACAAAAATTATTGAAAAAATTAAATAAAATTCAAAACAAAAAATTAGTAATGAATTCGCACATTTGCATATACTATATTATATATATATATATAATATAACTTATATAATCATATAACTATATATAAATATAATGAGGAGAAAATAAAATATGATTGGTAATAAGTATATATAATAATATCATATATATCCCGATATATAATGGTAAATGCTATATATACTAGTATAAATATATAGCCAGAAGTAGATAGTTATATCTATCTCAATATATCTTATGGAATTTTGTAGCAGATATATAGTATATAGTAGTATAGTATATATATATATATATAGATTAATCATGAAAAATACTGAGATAGATGAATATTATATTAGAATATATATATAATAGTATATGAATATATATATACTATACTATATATATTATGTATATATGTATATATATAATGATATAGATATATATATTATATATATAAAGTATTATATATATAAATATACTAATATTATAATATAGTAATATTATATATATTAATATATATTAATAGTAATATAAATTAGATATATATAAGATATAAATATATTAAGATATATATATAATATATATATATAATAATATAATTAAATATTATTATAATAATATAATATAATAGTTAATTCACTACCACTTAATTTACTTTTAAGATATAGTTTATCATAGTATTGATATTATTTTTCAATGATATGCGTAGAAATTTTGGATTGTTATTTTATTGCTTCATTTTTTTGTGATTATTTGTCATTTGAAATCAACAATTTTATGAGTGTATTGTCTCGGACTATATTAGGGAGATTTAATATTTTAATATATGGTTAATTGTCTCTCCCAAAGATTTTAATTATATATGGAAATGTTAAAGTACTCAATCAGATTGTGCTAACTAGAATTTTCAAGGTTTAACTTCCTCACAAGATTTGAATGGATTACCTGGTTAATAGGAAAAGGAATAATATAAAGTACAGACGCATTCTTTCGTCCATATTTTTAGAATATCTTAATAGCGGCCTGGGTAGATTATGGAGAACCATAAGAAAGTAATATTAAAGATTAATTCAAATGTTTTTAAATTAAGACGGTCATTGTATTTTTGTCTCTGTATTGGAAGTTTTTAGTAAGCTTATAGTTTTTGTAGTCTAGTGTTATGGTATATAATTTCCATGTGTTGTTTCTGTTAACTTCTGTGGTAAAAGCCAGAAGTTGAACCTTCCAGAAGATTTTAGTTACGCTTTGTATGTTACTATCAATGAATAGAATTTTATTAGGTGAGTTATGAAGCTGATTGAGAAATTGGTCAAATCCAATAATAACTTCATATAAATTTTTGTTAAAAGAAGGTAAAGAATAACAGTGGTGTAGAAAATTAACACTAATTACAAATTCGTTCTGATATGTTCCTTGTATACAAGTAATGAATTTCGGCTACAAATTTTATCTTTTAATTCTTGAATTTTAATAATATAAAAGACAAGCCGGATTAAATGACATGAGAATATGAGCTTATACGAACCAAAACCTAGAATGTGGTATTTAGACAATCTGGAATATGAAAAAAAATACTATAAGTGAACTATTATATAAATATACCTAATGTATATATAATAGCTAACCTATATAACATTCGATATATTTAAATAACTTACTTGCTAATTGTCTTCCAGTAATATAATGACCTGTAAATATATAAATAAACTATCTTTATAGGTAAATAAAATTATAATTATAATTCACATTAACCTTTATAATTATAGTATATCTTACCTAAGTAAATTATTGTGATCTAGATAGTAACCGACGTATATTGCTCAAAACCCTATAAATTGCTTTTTAGGCTATTCAAGATTTAAAAGATCTCATCAACCTAACTACTAACTTAATCATTATAATATTTAATATTTTTATATGACATGTGTTAACCAATACACCTGAATAATTTATATTATGGCCCATATATATGTGGATAATATAATTTGTATGAATAATAATATAATAATATATACCTAATAAATATATATACTAATACTTTTTTTATAAATAATAATTGAGACTACTACTAAAAAATTAATATTCTCAATTAAATATATAAAGATTAAATACAAATAATTATGAAATATCAAGTAATAATAATAATAAAATAATACATAATAAAAGCTTCATTTAAATGAAAATGTAAACATGTATTTAAATCTTAAAATTGCTTCTTTCAATTTTGGTTTTCCTACCATTAATTACTTTTTTAATTGAAAAAGCAAAGAAATTACTTAATAAAGAAAATAAAACAAAAAAATTAAAGTTAAAAGCGCGGTTTGAATGAAAGATCGTAAAGTTGATACAGCGTTTTGTTTTAATATCATTTGCAATTACGACCTATTCTTTGATTTTTGTATTTCTATTATTGTATAGATAATAATTAATATATATAGTATTTATATTAAGTATATATATATATATATATATAATTATAATATTAGTATATATATATAATATATAATATATATAAATAATAAATATAAGATTAATATTAAATTTAATATATATACTATTAATATATATATGTTATGCGTAAATATGAAAATAAAAATCTGTTTAATTATTATATATAGCAAGATGCTATTTAAAATCGCTAGAATAATTTTCAGAATTTTTAATATCTATTTATATCTAATATACTCTTTATAAAATATATCAAATAAAATTAAATAATATATAATATTTCATATTTATATATTATATATATTTTTAACATTACTATAAATTCATTAAATAAATATAGTAATTAATGCTCTGTTTATAATATTTTTATAATTATATATATATTAAGTTATGTTAATATGAATATATAATAATTAATATATGATATAATATAATTTAGATCAATTCGTAAGGATTCCCATATAATAACTATTACTATTCTATAATGCACATATTACTATTATTAAATTATATCACGTATATTAGTAATATAAAAATCTATAAACTATATAAATATTATATAATATAATATTATAATATTAATAAATATATATCAATAAATATATATCCAAAGAATATTGAGATTAATTAATATTATAATATATATGATATATTAACTTTATTATATAATAATAATTAGTATATTTTATATAATTAAGTATGATATATACTATGATATATATAATTATTAATAATGCATAATTTAGTGCCCTAATTGTAATAAGAGCTTTAGATTAATTTGAAATAATCCTATATTTGTAATGATTCAGATACCAATATAATAAGTTATCAATTTAAATTATCTTTTTTGTCCAAGTCGCATATAGTAAGTGAAGATGACGCTTTCAAATAATATGGATTATAAAATAATAAAATGTATAAACTCATATATATATTCTAATAATAGAGTGAAAAAAAATTAATAATAGGACTGAAATTATTATGAAATAATTATTTAAGATAATTTTATAATATATTGTATATTATATATAATAGTTATTATAAATTATATATAATGATGTGTTATAATAATATATTAATTGACATTAATTAATATTTTATCGTTCTATTATTATTTATATTATTATTTTTATTTATTAATATATCATATTTAATTATTTGCATAAATAAATTAAATATTAGATATATTATATTATAAATTAATATATAGATATATTAATATAATATTATTTATATATATATATATGTATATATAATATATATATATAATATACTATATAATATAATTATATATATATATATATATATAAATTAAAATTTAACTTAATATTAAGTTTTAAATTTAATATTTCCACTATATAAGATAAATATAATTTACGTATTAATAATTATTATAATTTATATTTTAATTAAATATATAATAGTATATAATAATATATATAGGTGATTATCCCATAATAATATGAGCCCTGACAAACTTGGGAGATAAAGCTCGAATTCCGACCACTGGTGCCAAATAAAAATAAACTTATGATAGGTCCCTAACACTTTCTAATTATTAAATCCTATTAAACTCAACCGGTGCATAATATATAGCGACATTGATTACCAGCGAAGATTACGTATTAGTGATAAAACATAGCTGAAATGTACCATTATTGCTTCTATATATAAAGATGTCATTAATGATACCGAAATAACGAATGGATAGTGAGCCGACTCACGAGAACATGAATCTAAGATCCTTCTCCAAAGGAATGGGTAACAGATAATTTATCGAAGCGTTAAACATATGGTATAATGGCATATATATGCAATGTATGTGGAAAATAAGAAATTAACCAGGTATTATTATTAGCGTGTAGTCCTAATATTACCACTTGTGTAGATCTGCCAGTGGAATTTTATTTTGGATTTCAGAAATGATTGGATTACCGATATATAAAAATTACCTGTCACCCAACCTGAAGATTGCCAGAATATATGATGTTCTAACAAATCTCGAAGTGACCCTTGGTTTCTAATTTTAGCAAGTATTTAGGTTGTATTGAGGCTACAGATTTAATGGAGATTAACTTTAACTCATTTCAGGTTTAATTATATAACTTTATTCACTATTTATTAATTGAAAAGGTCATAGAAATCATATTGAAAAAAAGAGAAAATATTATAAATTTAATAATAAATAATAATAAGAGTGAGAGATAAAATTAAATTATTAAGATTAATTATAAATAATATAATATATTATAGATAAAAGTGTTAAAGTATACTTAAATATATAATAATGACATCAATAATAAATATTTAATGTAAATTTACATATTTTAAATAATATTATATAATATAATATTAAATAATAATAATAATAATTTATAACCTAAGGCAAATAGAATATAAAATGAGAATTAATATTTTTAATTAAAACCTTAATAATAAAATAAATAATTGTAAATTTTTATGATATAAAATCAATATTAATAAAAATATAGAAATAATATCAAATTATAAATTAAATAATTTTTATGATAAAATAATTATTATTTAAATAAAATATTAATAATTAAAATTATATAAATAAAAAACTTAATGAATTATAATAAATTCCTTTTATAATTATAAATAAATAATTATTTAAATATATTTATTTAAATACATAATATGTTAACATATATATATAAAACTCCATCTCTTTCTAATATTAATCAACTTTTATTTTATTATACCATATTAAAGGGATAATAAAGTATAATATATTTATAATAAGAAATTATAAATAGTTAATTAATAATTAATTAATAAATTATATAATTATTAAATCATAATAATTATTAAATTGAATAATTAAATAATAAATAATAATCTATAATAATATATTAAAATAATTATAATTAATATTAAAATATTAAATAAGTAAAAAAATGATGAATAGTTAATAATAAAAATATAAAGGTCAATTGAAATAATGAAATTAATAACAATTTATATAATTAATTATAAAACATTTATTATATTAACATTGATAAATATAATTATAAATTATAAAAAATATTTAAATAATATTATATTTAAATATTATAAAGATTAATATAATTAATTATATAAGATAAAAAATTATAAATATAATAATCAAATACATTCTATATTATATTATTTTATCTTTTATTATTTTTTATTTAATTTGTAATAAATATTTTAATACATTAATATAAAATATAATTTAATTGTTTATTATTTGTAATTAATATTTAACATTTTTTACACTATTTTAATTCTTTTTAAAATTATTAAATTAATTCAAATTTAATATTTCTCTCATCTATATATGTTCTACATACAACTGATTTCAATTATTCATAAACTATCTAATTTATCATTTATAACTAATTATTATCAGTAATTTAATATTAAATAATAATTATTATCTTTAAGATTATCATTTACTAATATTAATAAAATTATTAGATTTCTACTTTACTAAAACTTCTATTAAATATTTAAATAGTTTACTATTTCTGTAAACTACAGGTTTCAAACACTAATCAGTTCCTTTGAGTAATATCGTAATGTACTATAATTAATTAACTTATATAATTAATAACATGATTAATTTTAGTTAAATATTATATTAATAATACAAAATTAATAGTATAAAAGTATTATACCTTGATAGGGATGAAACATAATTAATGTAGCGATTCTTTTTTAACACGAAATATGTATCTATTATGATTATAATTATAATAATAAAATATATATATACTATAATATATATTATATAAATTATAATATAAGATTAAATAAAATATTGTTTTTTTAATATTACAAAAAATAATTTCATTTTTAAATTAAGACACAAATATATAATAATTGTGTATTATAATCTTAAGTCATTTAAAGTACTTATATATTCATATATCCCTGAAATAGGGCATAGAGAATTATATGATAAATGTGAAAATATAAATATACCTAATAATTTTCAGAAATTAGAACGTGACACTATAATATAACCAAATTAATATGTAATCCAGGTAGTATATATATATATAATATATTATAATTAATAATTTAATATTAATAATATATCATAATATTATATATATGATGATATAATATACAATATATATATTATATGATTATATACCCTAATGATCATATATATAATATATATTAATATAATTAATTAATTATAAATCGTAGTATAGATATATAAACTTCTAATCTGGAGTACTCACATTGACTATACGAATAGATATATCAAAAATGAGCTACCAATTATTTGTGGGGCCAAGCCTCTGAATTCATGTTCAAAACCTCCGTAAACGCGCAATCGCATTCGAAAGCGGTCTTTCCGGCTTAGGAAACACGTCGTGGCCCTCGGAAGCGATCTTATCTTCCTCGAAAACGCGTCGTTGACCTTGAAAACGGGGTTTCGACCTTGTAAACCCATACTTTAACGCATTAAATCTCAAAAACCAAATGTTGCTTTGTAACATCCGTTTGTAACTTTCTCTTGCCTTTCTCCTGCCGAGGTTGCACCCTATACTACTCATGCCATCACTGCACTTTTAAAAGTAAAATAAAGATATGATTTCAAAAAGATCATTTCCAACGACATTTTTACGCCTCAGCACAAAAATATCTGTTAGTTACTGCAAGAAAATTCCCTTTTAAATGATTAAAAAAATTAGCTATGAGTCTAGGTCATGAGTTTATTGCCTCCTTTCTCACCCACCGAAAATTAAGTATACTATAAGCAAATGATGTGCTTTTTTGTATTAGCATTTTAAATATTCTAAGTCCATTAATTTAGTAGACATTATATTATCATGAAATTTGAAAATGGAAATAAAAATTCCTTTTCAAATTTCTTTTAATATAATAATAATAATAATAATAATATAATAATAATAATAATAATAAAATAATACATAGATACACAGACACATGATAATAATAATATTAATAATAATAATAATAAACACTTTATTAATATTATTATTATTATTATTATTATTAATATTATTATTAATATTATTATTATTATTATTATTATTATTATTATTATTATCATTATTATTATTATTAATCCATTATATTATATTATTATATTAACTGATATTATATTAATACGGTATACTCACATTATTATTACATATATATTATTATTATTGAGTTATAGTTATTATTATTATTATTATTATTATTATTATTATTATTATTATTGTTATTATTATTATTATTATTATTATTATTATTATTATTATTATTATTATTATTATTATTATTATTATTATTATTATTATTATTATTATTATTATTATTATTATTATTTTTCGTTCCATGATTATTTCCAGGGAAAAAGGTGAAAGAGCGACAATATTTCTTCGGAAAGGAGGTCCGTCAATATTTTATTTCTTTTTTCTTTTAAAAAATTCAGAAAGGTGGGTGAATGGGAGGTAGCAAGGGGTGAGTTTTGGGAGGGTTGGGTGGGACTTACTGTGGAATAGAAATAGAAAATAAAAAAAATAAGATGAAGGGGAGCAGGGGAGGGGTTGTTGTAATCCTTCTTTTCGTTAAATAAAAAAATAAGATAAATTATGTTTCTTCGAACTAAAAAAAATAAAAAGGATTTTAATGAAAATGTATTAAAACTTTTTTTTTACTTTTATTTTTTTTTTTTTACTTTTCTTCAATTATACTTTCATATATTTATTTTTAATTTTAATTTCTTCGTTTTTAACTTTTATAATTTTCATAATTTTAATTACCAATTACTTTCAACATCTATTTTCTTTAGTTTTTCTTTTTCTTCTTTATATTCTTTTACTTAAACTTTCTTATTTTTACATTCACTTTTCTTTTATATTTTCCTTATTCTCATTTTAAGTTTATTTTTATTTAAATAATTTTTCCTATCTTTTTCCTTTTTGTGGTGGAAAAAGAAACCCTATGTTTAATTATACCGAAAGTTTTTATCTAAATTTTATTTTATATTTTCGATATTTTTTATTTTTTGTTTCCCTTTTACTTATTTTTGCTTTTTTTAATTTGTTTTATTTCTTTTTTTACAGTTACATTTATTTTTTGTTAGGGAATATCTGTACCTCACAAAGAATGTAATTTTTGTAATTGAGTTACGCTCAAAGAAGAAAAAATGTAATTAATATAGTCCAAGAAACTAGAAAAAAACAAAACTATTTTTGTGCCAAGCAATATCTTAATTAAAAACGAATACAATATATATATATATATATCGGGGATATATATACCTGTATGGAGCTAGAGGGTAGGTTGTAACCTAGCATTGGAGAGAAGTTAACGAAAGAAAGTTTATCGTATGATGATATACCACACCGAAGGAATTCAGATGCAATACATTTAGTCTCAAAAGATTATGACTCTTTATTGAATAGCAAGGCTGCATAGCATTGTATTGAATCACTGCAGCAGTATTTTTACTTGAACCATAATCACTCCCATAGATCAATGAATGAATGGCAGATTTCGAATGCAAAGTGGACTGCAGCTGATTACTTAACCTAAATAAAATATATATAAAAAGATCCGGAAAATCTGTTAGGAGCATTAATTACTAGACGCTTAAAGATGTATAAATATATATATCGAATATATATATATAAATAATATTATATAATATAATATATATAATATCATTATAATATTATATATATATAAATATATATTAGTATATCATATTATATATATATTAAAATATATATATCAAGATATATTATATTAATATGATATATATATTTAAATATATTATAATATATATATGATACTCAATAAACTACATAATACTACATAGGAAAAGGGAAATAATACAGTGGATATTTCAGGAAAATAGGTACTAGGTAAACATAAATATAAAAAAAAAACATTATCGCAAAACTACTATATTAGCTTACAGTCAGGTGAATAAAAGGGAATGTACAAGGATATACCTCACTAGTGGGAATAAAAGGTAAGTAATAATATAAGAAATAATATAAGTATAATAAATATAATAATAATAAATAAATTATAAAAAATAGATGGCGGATATGTAAGGAGCAGGGGATAAAGGTATATTTATATATTAACATTATATATATATATATTATAGTAGTAAAATAGATAAAGATAATATATATATATAATATATATATAATATAGGTTTAGGATTAAAAAAACTGATTACGTTATTTTTATTAAAAAAAAAAATAACTATTTTTATTTAAAATGAAATTAAGAACCAAAAGGCCAAAAATTTATTATTATATTTTTTATTATTTTTTTTTTTTTTTAAATTACTTATATTTTCAATATTATATCGATAAAGTCTTTATTAGTGGTATTTAGACATTATAATAGTACAAGAGTAGAGATAATACAAACAGGCAAAGTATTGGGAGAGGAGCACGTGCTAGTTAGTAGGCACAGCCGGAACGGGGGATATCATCACAGGAAGGGAGGAACTCGGTTTACCGATTAACTCTAAATAGAGGAGAGTTGTGTCAGTTGATGGTGACATAAGGGCACGATAGTAATCTATTCCCACAAATTTACCACATGATGCGTGATTAAGTCGGGGGTCCGGAGACCCCCCGGGAGGGGGGGTGAATATGAATGGACTCTATCTCTATTTTCCTGAAAATAATTATTTCCATCTACGTGTGAATATGGCCTGTGTGTATATAGTATCCTCTATATCACTCCGTATCACTATACTACGCCTTTCAGTGAGTGAGAGTGAGTGATATTGCGGTATTTATAACTACTATTGAGGTTTTAAATATTATAAGTGAATAAAAAAAAAGATAGACAAAATGAATGAGTAATGAGCTTAGTGTATGTGTTAACGTGATGAAACCAATAAAAGGTTCTCTTAAATGATGAGTTCGGAAAGCGTATGACTATATATAATATAAACAAATGGGTAAGTTGTATATAAGTATGGTACATAAGTTGTCCGTATTTGAAAAGTTGTAATCCAGTAATTACTACTAAATAAAGAGTAAGTCGCTGGAGTACTGATTTGGTATATAGTTAAATAGTATGTGTTAGTTAGGGGGGTTGGGTAGGGGGGGTAGGTGGAGGTATGTGGGGACAGTCCGCGACTAAAATGGTGTGAGATCCAAGTGGGTTAACTTATACTGCGTTCGTGAAGACTATATTATATTAATATATATAACATGGTGTGGGATGATCTGTTCTGCTACTTGCTCCTTCTCTGAACTGCAAATGTAGTGAGCCTGGTGTAAGATAGTAATAGATTATGATAATATAGTGTGCGTTAGACAAGAAGCATTCACGCAAGAAAAGTTAAAAGCAGATTTAGATAGATATGATTCACAAGTCAGAAAGAAAAGCTATACAGCATTTTTTAATTAAGCTAGGACTCGTTTACGTGATCGACAGTCAATAAAATCCATTAACCCATATAATAGCTTCGTATATTATTCAGGGACTTGCGACGAGACCTGATTACACTAATGGTATGAAATCGTCAGTAGATATATATATAAGGTAGTTCCATTATTACCATTATTGAAGGATAGACCAGGGTTTGGGGGGGCCTACAACCATTTATTATAATTATAGTATAACCTATACCCTCACAAAAACCGGGGCAGGGTTTTAAGCTGATATGCACTTATACTCTTCTTAATTATCGTATACAATCACAACTATTATTCTCGCCTCTGCCAAACCGGTGAACATCGTATCTGTTAAACTTTCAGAAACAAAATCTTCCAAAGTTAACGTGTGGCTCAGAATGATCAATTTTAGAATTTATGCAAATTCTTTTGAGGAAGTACTCCGTAACACCTCCATCTGTTATCCATGGGTGGATCAAAGCACCGGATCGGCCTATATATATTTTTATCAACTATTGATCTTACTCTTGACAATAATATATATCATATTTAATAATAAGATAATCACATCTTCAATGATCATGTTAATTGTTACTTATCATTTGTTCTCAATTTGTGGACATATTCTTTACTTTCTTATCACACACTAGGTTTTATGTAGATATGACTATCACTCATAATATGTTCATTCATCAATTTTATCAAATTCTTGCTCACTACTTTATAGCCTAATGCTGACCCTAGATTATGTCCATGCTGACACTTATTTATTGATAACTATAAGTCTATAAACATTCTAATCTATTCGACATGTATAGTCTCACATACTGTGAGTGAATATAAATAACACAGAGTAACATCATATAATTATATAATTATATATACACAGGAGGGAATATAAGTTCCACAATATATGCCCTATCTTCGAACAACAAAAAAAGTGGGGTGGGAAATTATTACATCGCTGTTACATAAACAACGTTAGTTAAATGTTACACAAATTCGCTTCTCTAAATTCATTGTCACAAATTAATGTAATCCTACAAAGCAGCCATGAATAGAAAGAAAAGCTCGAGAAACACACAAAGGGTGTTCAGGTACCTAAAACACCCACCTAGTTCCGATTATTCAAATAATTCATTAACCTTGTGGCAAAGTTGCGGCATCAATTTTAAGGAATTTGAACACCCATTATGTGTTTTTCAGGGAACACTAGACAAAGTACTTCCACTAATACGAGTACAGTACCATATTACACTTCACTTAGCATCATTAATATTATTATAATTAATCTTCTACCAAATCCTCTACAAACTCTTATCAGATATTATCGTCACATATTACACAACCAATCATAAATAAATATAAACCTATTATATTACATATATAAACAAAAAAAAAACCGATAATATTAAATATACATGAGTATAAGGTAGTATATGCACAGCTACGCTTATACATATTATTCACCTTTTATTACATTATGCTATAACTAAATACCTATAATTTATTTCTCTTCACTGGCTCACGTATACCACCAAATTCATTATTATTCTTATTAATCAATAAACCCTATTATCCATTATATTATTAACAAAATTGAGAGTATAATATACCTTAAGGAGATCAATAAACATACGAACCCACATGCCTCACTCAGCTATTAATACTAATAACAATCACTTTATGAACATAATACATTGTATTTCTTACATACAACTCATGAGAATCTCACTATATAAATTATATTATATATATCAGTCATATATATAATAATACTTAATATTTTTGATATCGTTACTAAATTCAGATGACATATTACTTAAACCACATACATATAAAGATTATATAAAACTTAACTGCACTAATAGATACTACTTTATATGATTACTCACTATTAAACCAAACTAACTTATAATTACCAATGTTATAGCAATAATCCATAAAACCTTAAATTTATTACATAAAATTTAATTTACTTCATCCTTATTACATTTTCTTATCATTATTATTAGCTTCAATGTAATAAAGATTATGGAATCCAGTACAACACATCCTACTAATTACTACACTTACCTAAAACGTACTTAACCTATATGTTACTCTTCACTATATATAATATTAAGATTATCTTCCACTTCAAGACTCAACTCATTACTACGCTAACTCTTATTATCGAACACATTAAAATTCAACAAAAGATAATATAGTTACTATTCCCTTATACAATAACACTCAATAAAACATATTAAATACACATATTACTTATAATAATGATTAATATATTATTTAATAAGTTTCCCATTTATTCCATTCACACTTTCAGACTTAATTAAAGGTTATTTACTATTAATAAAACTAATCTAAATTATATTATAATTATATATGGCTTATTATCTACTTACTCCTATTACTATGCGAAACTATAAATCCTCTTGTTTCAACCACATTCACATTCCATTCTTTTTGACAAGATTTTACTAAATCAATCAGCTTCAATCATGCCTCACGTTCTTGATATCATTATCACTACAGTAATAAAAATAGAATTGTCATTAATAATGATGCATCAGGTTACCATTTTGTTAGTAGGTAAGTCAGCATATTTTAGCTAGCATTCTGAAAAGAGTGATTTGCCAAATTAAATAAGCAGTGGGAAAATAAATTATGCCTAATTAAGAGCCTTTTTTGGTAAAATGTGATTTTACCGAAACATTATTACAATAATAATGATAATAATCATTACTGATCCATCAATTATTCACTTAATTGTAGGTAAAATATTAAATACAGAGATTTATATATCAATAAGATAAAACACATTTCAACAGTTATTTCATATACATCACTAACCACAACAAATATATTATCCACATATAATAAGTATAAAAATTAATTACAATTAAAAATTAACACTTTAATACTCACTTATATTTATATATATTTTCATTAAAGCCGTTATTACATTCAATTAATTACTAATAAAAATATCTAATTTATTAAAACATACTTTCGCTATTACATTAATATTAACCTTTCGCGCTTCCAGAAGTAGCTTCCTATTCCTTGATAGTACCCCTTCATTTATAACCTCTCATTTATTACCAACCTTAGTTCATATTTACGCTACTCTTATTCTCATTACGTAATGCAAATTACTTTTTAGCATGCTTTATTTTCTAGCTAATCTTAAATTTAAAATTCAATTTCATTTTTACTTTATGTAGAATTACTTCATCATTTGCTATTTAGTACATTTCATTTACCATAATTCATAGACTACTTATTATTTTTATATAACCATTTTAATTTAATTATAACTACTATATTACTAGAGCTATTTGAGTCATCTACTTACGTCATTTCATTCCAAACCACTTTACACTGTTATATATTCTGACTTCCTACTTTACGGACACCCACATACATCTTTTGGAGTTTTAACCTGTTTTAATACAACTTTGCTTCAGATTTATTCAGTTTCCAAATTGTTTCAATCAACTGATTTACCTTGCGAGCGTTCTTACATGACTTATCCGAAAATATACAACAGTACTAAATGTGATAATATATATAATATAAATCTAATCTAATATTAATATATAAATATAAAATATATATATACAATGAATAATTAAAATAATAAATATAAATATATGGGAAATAAGTACATTAACCGCCTTTAATAGACAGGGTTGCCAGGTATTAATACTTTAAGCCACATTTCACATTTCAAAAAATTAGCCAATTAATATATATATAATATATACTAATTTACAATCATTATATACACTATTAATTATACAACCATTATTATATATCCTCTGCTATATCAATTTACTAACATATTATATTTTTAACATAGAATCAACCATATATGAAATACCTAGAATTAATCCCATTCCTTTAAAACCACACATTTATTAATTATACAATATATAATAAAACAAACCAGTATAAGTAATGAAGCAATTCATCAATTATTTTAATAAAAAAAATTATAATTACATATATTATATATATAAATATAAAATATATTCAGTTAAATGTATTAAAAATTATATTCCTTCGCAGTTGAAAAAATAAAACTATTCTTAATCAATTTCACTAACTCTATATTTATAAAATATATTTCCTTCCTTATCTTATAATTATATATAGGGTAAGGACTACTAATATTTTTTATTAAATGTGGAATAATTTTTAGCCTTGTAGTAGTCACGAATGAGCTTAAGCATCTATAAATTAATATAGAGCCAGTAGGCCCTATATAAAAATAATAAGATGAGGAATTGTCAACATAAGGATAGAGTACCATATATAAATTAATATATTAAAAATTAAGGAGAGGTTAAGATTGGCCATAGCTGCTATTATTTTAGTACGGATATGAAGACTCTTTTAGCGATTCGGTAGCAAAAGAGTGCATAACCAATAAAAAAAATACAATATTATATATAACATAATATATTATAGGGGCCAATAATAAAAATTATTTAGGGGCCGGGGATTACAGGTAGATATGCTAAAAATTTAATATGATAAAGAATAATTGAGGTGAATCGAGGTTCGGTAACAGCTAGAAAAATAGATGTTAAAAATAGAGGATGATAAATATATTAAATAATAATTTCACATTATTATAATCTAATAATTAATTTATCATAATAAAAGTAATATAATAAAAAATAAATAGAATAATATTTATTAATTAATATAATATACAATATAAAATATAATATTAATTCAGATAAAGATTTAATTATTATATAGAATTAATACCTTTTGTCCTAAGAAGAATATATAAATTATTATATTAATAATAATATTATATAATATATAGAATATCATATAAATAATATAATAAATATATAATAAATAATATTAATTATAATAATATATATAATATATAATATATTATAATAATTACAAAAATATATATTATATTATATATAATTAACATTATATTATATATTATATATATATATATTATATAATATCCTATATATATATAATGAATATTAATTATATATAAATAATATATATATATTATTAATTAATATAATTAAATTTGATAAATTATATATATATATAATATATTACATATAAATAAATATATAATATATAGTATAATAAACATAAGCAAAAGTGGTATTTATAAAAACTACTAAAGAATAAACAGGGAATAATTACCATATTATATATTTCTATTTAATTAAAAATATAATAAAAAGTTTTAGCATCGAGAGAGACTCCATATTAAGAATATAAAAGAAAATATAATTACCGTCATCTAAGTAAGAAAAAAAATACCAGTTAACAAAGAAAAAATAATAAACTTTTTAGCTTTTCAGCAAGAATGATAATAAAAATTAAAAAATAAAAAGTACTAAAAATATATTAAATTAATATTAATTTTGAATTATTTTAATTCAATTGCTGTAATTGTAATTTAAAGGAGTTTTTTAAGCAAAAAAAAAAAATGTAGCACAACCATTATATGATTTAGTTAAGAAATATTTATGAAAAATTTTTTCAGATAAGGTGAAAATCTATTCTTATTAGGTAAATTTATGGTCCTGTACTTAAATTGAAGTAATATAAAAGATATTAAATCTGAAATATAGATAATTAGTGTGAATTGAAAATCACTTTCACAACAGCCATAAAAATTAATCAGTTAGGAAGTTTTGTAGCTATCATGTAGTTTCATTATATTTCTTTATAAAAAAAATATTATGCGGAGCCTATTACCCAAATGGAACTGGATATGATGCATTTTGTAAGATAATTATGTACCTAAATGGCTATTACTTAACTCTCGTTCTCCACTTCATTCATAACTTCATTCACTATATTGTTGGATTAATATTATATTATATATAATAATAATAAAATCTAATCTATGGAGAATTCTTCTCGTCTGAGAACGTAAAATTCCTTCACACAACAAACATAATAGAGTAAGTTTCGCATCTAATAATGAAAGAAAATTCAAGGATTATACCTTATTAATAAACTCAAAAAACAGCCACTTCCAATATTTAAGTATAAAAAAGTATTATTTTATTTAATTAAAAGTTGTGCAAACATAATATATTTTAGGTAATAAATGCGTAGCTTATATTTCAAATTTTTTTAAAAAAGGAATGTGCAAGGAATATTGCAATCATTGAGACTTTTTTAGAGAATGTACTAATATAGATAATTGTTTGATTTTCCTCAAGCTTATCACCAAAAATACTAGAGATAAAGCAAACTGTATTATTTTGATATATTCGAGTAAAAATTGAAAAAATGGGGGAATAGGCTAATTTTTTCGAAAATATTAGTAATCGAAAAGATATATAATACAAGATTTTTATTCATTGATTATAGATATAATAGATTTTACAAATGTGATCGAACAGGTAATTATGTAATTAAACAGATTTAAAACACATGATAAAAAATAAAATATTATTAGTTTTTAAATGTGCCGAGATGTGAGAAAAAAGATGATAAGTCAAAATTGTTTGAGTTATGTACATAAGTAGTTTACCACATTAAATACTTATTTAAATATGAATTATTTAAAATACTACCGGGAGTTTTCTCTAACATCTTATATATGTCTAAAAAAAGAATGCATCCATCAACTATGATTATTTTTACAGTATAATTACATAGGTAAAAAACTGTTTATAAGTTGGAGGTTAAGTATGTTATTAATTTGTAATTAAAATAATTTATAGCACAAGGTCTCCAAAGTTTTAAATCTAAATCAGACCATATTTAAATGGTAATATTAGATACTACGTCATATAACAATATATTATTAATTATTATTCCCTAATCGATAAATTACTTATAATAATGAAATATAGGATAGTAGGGAGTTACTGTGGATTAAAGAGAATTAGGTATTTTACAATGAATGCATTTATTGCCAAAGGGAAGAAAAACCCTTATGTTTAGGAACCACAACCAGGAACTGTCCTCCTTATTATATGCTATACTAGGTAAAATGTGTTTGTATACTATAAATGCAAATAATTAAAACAATAGTTTATCCAATGAGCACATAAAAAATATTAATGTAAAAAGTATACGTACATTTTTAACACCAACGTTAACAAAATTATGTTAATATAAATTAAATAAAAATAAATTTAGAAAAGGGAAAATAAAAATGTGGTAAACATATGAAAGGTCACAAATATAATTTAGGAACAAAAATATCCAAAAAGTATGTAGGAAATTAAGAATTACGTATAATAAACATATAGTTAAAAATATATCACAATGATTAAAAAGGAAAATAGATACTGACGCATATATTTTAGCTAATAAAGTTACTTGGACATTATATATTTAATGGTTTGGAAAGAATTTACTTATATAATGTGGCTAATAACGGGAGAGAGAATAAAGAAGGCCTATTGCACTAACATATACATTTAAATATTGAAAGAAAAACTCATTTTCGGGCAGAATATATTAAAAGTCCTTATATATTATTTACAGAACAGTATATAAAAATACTTATAACTATCTTATAAAAGAAATTGATGAATATACATGATTTTTATCTCAAGATCTTTTTTCTTCTACTATGTATAAAACTTGATTAATTACTTTTAATTGTAGTTTAACTTTTACGTAAATATTTTTTTAAAATATAAAATTATATTTATAAATTCGACCCAACAGAGGAAGGTTAGAATCACTGCGATTAAAGAGTCCTCGATTAATAACGATATAAACTTCTTAAAGTTTTTTTAAATAGATGATAATGATTATTATTAATATCCCTTGTTTATTTTTTAGTTGATTTTAAATTACTTTGTATATTAATATTAAATTAATAGAATGATATTCCAAGTTGAAGTAAAAACTTTTTAAATTTATTTTGTTATATATAGTATATATATATAATAATATAAAATATAATATTATAATATTAATTTTTTTTATAACAGAATTATATATTAATAAAAATAGGTCACAAATAATATAAAATGGGTTATATATAATATATATCATACTTAATATATTATATTATATAATTATAACATATATATAATAATTATAAATATATATATATATATATTATATTATTATTAATCATAAAATATTATAAATTAAATTTAGAAAAATTCAAAGAAAAATAAATAATTTCTGAAAGAAAATAAATCCGATTAATCTCTTATTTTCTTGAGGAAATTTAACTTTTAAATATATAAAATACAAAATTAATATTTTAACGTAATTAATATTATTTCCTTTTTTTTCCGATTTCGTTTGATATATCAAATTTCGAATATATTTTTTATGTTATAAACACGGAAAATTATAATTTATTGGTACTAAAATTTTAATTGGAAATCATATTAAAGAAATATTACCTAAAAAAAAATAAAAATTAGAGTTAAAATATTTAGGTATTTTGTTATTTATATCTATATTTTTATTTAGTTACAATACAATTTTTAACAAAGGAGTAATAGAATTAAATATATTTTTTTAATAATTTTGCTTTAATAGTCAGGAGACAGTTTATATATTATTTAGTGTAAATTCTTTAAGATGGTGGATAACGATTATCAAAGACCGAGTTAATGCAATGTGCAGAGGCAGTAACCATCAGATTTTTAGTAGATACCACGAGGGGGTCGCTAAAAATGGCCGGGTTTGGTCACGGGAGCCTAGAAATAAATATTACGTCATTGGTTCCTATTACTCTATACCTCAATTCCAACTACATATGTAAATAAGGACTGTTCGAAAATGTACTGTAATAAAAAACTTTGTGTTTACAAGAATATGATAGATAATACTTAAACACATATAAATAAATACCCTATATATCAATGCTCTATCAGAAATAATACACCTATCTAACAATAAAGACAATCTCCCTGACAATATATAAATAAAATGTTGCAAAAAATAACTATAAAATAAACAAATAAAATTTATATCATATAATATATTAAAATAAATAATAATATACCAAAACTAATCTTAACAGAAATATGACAAATGGACACCTTTATTTATGATTTCACATTTATATTTTATATATTTAATATATATAATATATAAACATATAATATTATAATATATAATAATTTATATATATTATATATTAAATATATATTAATTATATAAATACTATATTAAATATATATATTTATATTAAATTAAAATATATATTACTAATATATATAATATATATAATATAATATAATAAATATATATAAAATATTAAAATATATATTAATATAATATTATATATATATAATTATATATATAATTTATAATAATAATATATAAATATATATATATATTTATAATATATAAATATATTAATAATAAAATATAAAAAAAATAAAAATTAATTTATATATATATTATAATAAATAAATATATAATATAATATATATATTAATAATATAATATATATATATTATTAATATAATTTAATAATATATTAATATTAATTATAATATATATATTATAATTAATTATATAATATATAAATAATATATATATATAATAAAAACATATAAAATATACTAATGTAAACTTATATAAAAAATATTTAATTAAGAGTCAATTAATATTAGAAAAATAAAGGATATAAAAATTTTAGGTAACTAATATAAATAAAAGATAAATATAATAACTTATATAAATAATTAGTATAATATATAATTATTATATAATAAATATAAAACTTGATGATAATATTAACAATAAAAACAACGAAGTAAATGTATAAATAAAAAAAAAAACAGACAAAAAAAAAAAAAACATATAGATTTTAGGCAAATAAAACAAGATTAAAAAAAATCGGGGACCGTCAAGTAAACAATCCAGTTGTTTTTTCAATAAAGAAAAAAAAAAAAATTAATAAAAAACCATAAAAACCTGTCAAACAACCCTATATATATAAAAATTACATTAATATTTTTGTGTCCAACATAAAATATTATATACATAATTATAACAGATATATATAATATTAATAATCACAGTAATATACTATATATAATTAATAAGAAATAAATATATTAAAGAATAGGAATAATAGGGATATATAAATACTAAAATGACACTACAAAAAACAAAAGAACGGCATTGGCAGATATAAATAATACGAGTGCAGTCACTCTAAAGAGGCATACAGATTACATAGGCAGTATATATATATGGCTCAACAAATATAAGGGTACAAGCAATAATTTTACAATATATAGTAGTAGTGGTGAGTAGAATATATTATACTAAGGTATTATACTAAACAAAAGTTGGAGATTACCCGTAAATACTTGAATGATAATGTGGGTTGTTACATATAATGAGTAATAGTTCAAAACACGGGAATGAGAATAATAAAATAGAAGAATAAGATTATATATATAATATATTAATATACTATATTAAATTATATTATAAGTAATATTATATATTAATAAGAATATGAATAATATAAATAGTATAATATAATATATAATATATATATAATAGAGATAATATATTATATAGATATTTAATAAATATATATTAATAGATATATATATATATATAAAATGAATATTAATATAGTAATTATTATTAATATTAAATAGATAATATATATAGATTAAATATTAAATTTAACAAATCTGTCATGAAGCAAAATTAATGAAACTTACTCTATTCCTAAATTATAACGAATTTTAATATCATAATAATAATAATTTATAAATATAATGATATAATTATAATATAATAAGTAATAATTAATAATAATAATAATAATAATATAATAATATAATAATAATAATAATATAATAATAATTTTATAAATTTTCGACTCTGACTCCACTTACAATCAAGGAAAATTATGATCAGACTCTGTGACATAAGAGACCAAATACTTGCAACAATTTAATATATTAAAACTTCACGACACTATTATCCTTGAGGAAAAATTGCAACGACTCCTCAACATACACGCAGTACCTGCTAAAAACCAGTGTAAAAAACTTTAATATATATAAGATATTGATATGAATTATATTAATTTAGAATAAATTTAATATAATTGAATTAATAATAATATATATATACATATAAGTATATATATATATTAATTCAGATAAGATATAATATATATATATATAATATAATTAAAATATATAAAATATATAATAATATTATATATAAAATAATAATAATATCGTAATATTTATAATATATTATAATTTATATATAGTAATTATTTATATAATATATATATAATTATATATATATATGTAATAATATATTATATATATTATAATTATAAGAATAAATATATATATTAATTATATATTAAATTATAAATATAATATAAATTATTATACTCATAATAATAATATATATTATAATATATTATATATATAAGAATATTATATATAAAAGTTATAATAAATATATATAATATAATAATAAATATTATATATATTTATTATAAATAATAGAATATTTATATATATATATAATATAATATATATATATATATATATAATATTATAAATATTATATAATATAATAAAGTATAATATATATATATATATATATATAAATACTATATAATATAATATAAATAAATATAAGTATTTTATCATAGCTACACTATATAGATTTAGTGTTAGAGTGGTTCTAAGGAGTACTGGGGCGCAAGGTCATTAATACACAACGTAACCACAAAGAACAACCCAGTAGCAGTTTAGAACACACGCGAGGACATAAAATACCATTTAGTACGACAGCAAATAATTATTTAAAGTAAGATAAAAACCTAAATGTAGCATAGTGGATGTACATACTTACATAGAAAAAAGAAATCATAGACAGAGTTAAAACAAAGCGATCTG